>CM061142.1:60692649-60718056 GCA_030789695.1 Scilla litardierei | reverse complement strand
TTCATATGAGTGTTCGTATCAGTATGGCCTCATGGGCCCTGGTACCTGATCACTCCATATTTTACACCTTTTTTCTGTATATTTGCATATCGTTTTGATCGCCCATATCACGCTTTTCACGATTATTCGACAATATTGCGATACTTTTCACTATTTCTTGTTTTTGTCGTATTTCAGGAAATATGGAGCGATTTGGATCGATTGTGAGATCAAGAGGATTTGCACCCACTCCGGAGTGTCAACCATGGCCCTTTTGAGGGTTATTCTGCAATGGAAAAGGAGTGGAAGAAGAAAGAACGTCGTAGGAGCGACGGGGGAGCGAAAAGATGAAGATTGGGCATTTTCAGCATGCCACTCGGCCGAGTGAAGGAGTCACTCGGCCGAGCATTGAGACCCCGCTCGGCCGGCCAGATCGGACACGCAACAGAGATGTATCGGCGTGCACTCGGTCGAGCATCGCACGCCGACTCGGCCGAGTGAGGAGACTCCGTCCGTCCGAGTGGCACCCAGACGACGGCAAGCCAAAATGTCCAACTTACTGTAATCCGTCAGTTTGCCCTAGAAGCCTGACTCGGCCGAGTGACGAAAGCCGTCCGCCCGAGTACCAAATGCCCCTCGGCCGAGTGACATTTGCCACTCGACCGAGTGATGCCGAGGACACACGGCGCCCAGATTTTCAGACATCCTCCTACTCTTTTCAAATCTGCTATCATTCCAGCCATCAAATTATTTTTCTCATATTTTTTATGGATAGTAGACTTCATGAAGGTTCCAACGCCGCCAAGAATGTGCAAATCGGAGGTCGGATGAAATCTGGGGAATTTCTGCAAGTTGACGCTGCAGTGCTGGAATCTGCATGTCAGTGTCACTCGGCCGGGTCACATATTCCACTCGGCCGAGTGCGGCCTGGGCCCAGATTTTAAGTTGCGGTTTGGGCTGTTTTTGGGCACGAATTTGAGGGGTTTTCTAGGGTTATTTGCTAGGGTTTTGGGAGAGTATTTAAGGGGTTTGTAGCCACCATTAGTGGAGGATCCCCATTATGTTTTCTTAATCCCCATTATGTTTTATTAGAGTTTATTTTAGAGGTTAGGCCATGCCCTAGGCCCCCTCTTGGATCAAAAGACTTGTATTTGGATTGGAATTCTTCATCAAAGCTAAGTATTTCTATTCTTATTATTTGAATCTTTGTTTTTCTATCTTTTTGTATGCAAGCAATGATTTCTATTGATTCTCATATCCTTGTTGCTATGCTAGAGTAGATTTGTTGTTCTAGGGTTTGGGGATGAACCCTATGGATCTAATTTCATATTTGTGATGAATGAATTTCAAAATTGCTAGAATTGCTAGGAGGTTAGGTTGTGATTGATTTATTACGGATAGCTAGGGATTTCCATCGATTTGGGATTTGCAAGAGATTGGATTCTAATCGATGGGAAGGCCTAGATATTCGATTTAGGTTTACAATTGGGTTTCTCTAGATTTGGTTTGCAAGAGATTGGACCAAAGCTAGGATTTTTAATTGTAAATCTATACACATATTCGTTTGCAAGAGATTGGACGAATACGAACTATCACAACCTAGATCGTAACTCGAGTTTGCACGAGAGTGGGCTCGAGGAGCGATTGGACGATGATGTCGATCCTCATGCTAGTGGCTTAGGTTAGGGTTTGCAAGAGATTGGGCCCTAACCTAGGTTTGCTATAGACCGGCAATAGCGCGAGAGCGTGAGCTTGGTTCTCCATTAAGTTGCGACTAGTTCACCTCAACGCAAGTCTAGTAATATTGAGATTCACTATTCACAATGATGCATGACGGTCCGTAGTGGGGATTCCCTAGCCCTAGACGTCTTTATTTGATTTTATATCCCATACTTTGCCCGACGATTGTGACAGGATCGCCGCAAGGCAAATTCCCTCTTTTATTATATTGTATTTGAATCGATATTTGACCGATTTCTTTATCACCGACACCGACATCCACCACCATTTCCATTATATCATACCATAGCCATCTCCACCAATAAAACATTCGTAGTCGAACCAACCTAGGATAGATTGGAGCTCAACACCACCTCCTCGTGTTCGATACCCGCTCGCCACTTTGCCGTGCGCTTGCGGTAAAACTACAATCGTTCTCCGGGTGTGTATCCGGGGCCGACCAAGTTTTTGGTCGTGCTCTTGGGTTGCATTTTGGAGCGATCAAGTTTTTGGCGCCGTTGCCGGGGAGGTGTTTCCCGTTGGGTGCCAATTTGTCACAATTAGGTTGATTAGATTACATTAAAAAAACAAATAAAAAAATTAAAAAACATTAAGAGAGATTTTTTTTCCCACCACCTGCTATTATTATCTTTATCTCTCTTTGTACCACTGACGTCTTTTCCAGGTTGTTTACTTTGATTGATCAGGTACAGTTGTTGCAGCGATGGTGCTTCCAAAGAAAATGCGAGTGGGCTCTATACAATCCTACATATATCTCGCTGCATTCTATCAGGCTGATGGAGAATCCTTCGGGGAAGCCTTGTCTAGGTTTGAAGGAATGTTAGAAATGTTCCAGACGGAGTCAGACCACGAGTGGAATGACTCCACGCTATTTGATATCTTCATTAGAAGGCTAAAGGGACCCTCACGTGAGTTTTTGAAGAGGATGCACGTGGGGAAGTTCAGTGATTTGCAGTTGGCAGCAGCCTTAGAGCAAATGATAGATGATGCTCGATCTACTGGTTCACTAATCGTTACGGTAAGTAAACCATACGACCAAGTATTCATCGATTTTGTTATGGCTAATGTCTCTAGTGCAGGAACTATCATAGATGGAGTGTATGCTTCACTTGAAGGTGATCATATACACCTTTATACCATCAACACTCCACAAATAGAGACATCTGAGTTGCCAAAGGAGGACACGTACACGGACCTATTGAGAAACATTGTCGACGTAGTTCGAAATTCCGGTCCATTGACAATAACGGCAGGTGATCCTTTTGAGCTTGAATTTCAAAACTTTATTACTCATCGTATCTCTTCCACAGGCACAATTGATGATGGAGTCTATGCTCTAGTTGAGGGGCACAAGACCCACTTTTATACCGCGGTCAAGATACATGAGCCCATAGAGCCACCTGCACCTACTATTGAGGAGGCCAAGCCATGCAATAGGGTGCCTCGAGCTCCAGGACAGAAACAAAGAAGGAGGCATGAAAAGGAGATGATGACGTTTACATTGCCTTCTATACCTGAGGAGCCTGAGGAGGATGTCCACGTTCAGCTTGGGGGAGAGTCAGCTTGTGCCATCGTCGCTCCCCCTTGCCACCCACATGAGCCAGAGCTTGCTTTTGAGGAGGCCTTACATGCGGAGCCAGAGCTTGTCACCGAGGAGGCCATGCATTGGGACGAGGACACATCTATTCATGAGGATCCCAAGCATTACCCTCCTCCTTTCGAGCTACCGCAGCTGCCTCTACTTTCTACAGAGGCTGAGCATCCCTCAGAGGACCACCCTTCCACTGACGCCGAGGACAATCCCACAGAGCTTATTGCTCCCCTTCAGGGAGATCTCTTTACTCCCTCATCTCCTACATTTGATTCTCCTCCCGTGTATGATGTTTTTTATGATTCAGATTTTGGCGACTCATCGTGCCTTTTGCAGGATTCATGTACATACGATCAAGAGGTACGATGGGACGTATACGAGGAGGAGAGCGAGGAGTTAGCACCCATGGACGCTATTGAATATGATCAGGAGGTGCGATGGGATAAGTCTGATGATGATGAGGAGTTGCCTGATGAGACCCACGCATATATGCCAAAGCTACCTGAACAACATGAGGCGAACAACAAAGAGTTGATCGACGTGGTACACGAGAATAGAGATTTATTTCCAGGGAAGTGTTGTCAACCGTTTTTAATTTTAAATACTTATGTTGATGACCCTCTTTGGAATACATTTATTTTGGGAAAGAATTATCCACATCAGATTGATGCGGCTTATCTCTTGCAGGGTACAGGTGGAGTCCTTGGAGAGGTGCTGGGAGCCGCATTGCTGGAATCTGATGGAGTCCGTGGACACACGCATCTGGCGGAGCCACGGAAAGAGCAGTTGGAGCAGTTGCCTGCACCGGCAAAGATACTGGATCCGCCTTTTGCTATAGGTGATATCAATCCAGTAGTGTAGAAATTTTTATGCTTTCAATAAACTCGAATCCTCTCGACAGCGAGAGGACCGTATAGATTTGCTTGAATAAATATCACCTCTTATGACGGCAACAAAAATTTTTACACCCCAAACCCATTATATATATTAATTGCCCTCTCCATATTTTGATGTGTCACATCCTTTTGCTCACCACATTCGAGCATTTCTTTCAGGTGAAACCTTACTTTCTTATTCGTTTGACTCAATCTCGCTTAGCAAAGCCATGACATTTTTGATCGAGTCATTTGAATAGGATTGTTTGGTATAAGCTTGGGGGAAGGCGCTCTCATGCATCATTGTATGTGCATGTAGTTGCATTAGGATTTCATGTCATTCATAGCATCATTTTTCATTCACCCCCTTATTATTATCGGTGTTCCTCATATTCTTTCATTATGATCACATTGAGGACAATGTGAAGTTTAAGCTTGGGGGAGTGCATTTCCATGCCATTTAGATGCATTAGTTGCATTTTTACTTTATTTTAGGGTTTTTAGAATTTTTCAAAATTTTTGCATCATCTTTTTGATTTTTTCCATCTTATTTTCCTTTTATGTGTGTTCATGCATCATATTGTGTGCTTGTTTCTCTTTTCTTTCCCCTCTTTTATTTTTTCTTATTTCTTTATTTTCCTTTCTCTTCTTTTGCTAGATGTGTTCCTTATGATGATGTCTCTTATTGCTTTAGCAACCATCACGATGCTTATTATTCCTTGCCATGCTACTTAGCGTATTTCATAGTCCTGCTATCCATGTGCTTGCTTATATATTCTTTTGATGATTCCTCTATATGAATGCATGATATTAATTGAAGCTGAATGTATGGATTAGTGTTTGGTATGCTTTTGTTGGAAGTGCTCCAAGATTCACGCATCAATTGTATAACGGAAGCATCTGCCTCATTGTCTTATTCACCTTCTGTTGCATGCTTGATATGAAAGTACTCTTTACCGCTTGACTTCACTATTTATTGAAATGATTGAGAATATCCATGCTTACATATGAGTTTTAGTTGATGTATTATCTTATTGAACCGTTCGTGCACATCTTAGAGTGAACCGAGTGTTATATTACTTCCTTCTCCACATATATCTTTTTATTCTCTACATGTCACTTGAGTTCACCTCCTAAAGCTACTTATATCGCATCTATTTCCCAAAAAAAAAATCCCCACAAAAGAAAAAGTTAGCTCCAAAAAGTGCAAAAAGCCAAAAAGGAGCCAAAATTCAAAAATACAAATCATATAGCTCCTACAAAAATCCAAAGAGAAAAATGAGAAACAAATAGTTCAAAAAGAAAAAAAAAGAGAAAAATGTTTCTCTATCTTATTATTGGAGCCACAAAATACTTGGGAAAACCAAGGCAAAAATCCCATTTTCCACTATCATATTCCTTTAGATGCGATGCCTCAAGCTAAGCTTGGGGGGGTGAATTCATTTGACCATATGAGTGAGTATGACATTAGAGTGGAGACGTGCATGAATGGGAATATTCGATAATGCTTAGACTTTGCAAAATATATTAGATATGGAGATTTTTCATGATTTGAAATAAATATGTGAATGCCATGACTCTTATTCTATTCTCTATTGCATGCTTGGTGTGTATCTTATATGCTTCATTTATAACTTTTGATTGAAAAGTGCATTGCCAACATTTGTATATTAAATCCTATGAAATGTGTGACGTGGATATGAATTGATTGTATGAATTTAGAGAATCCCTTTTGTTGTTCTTAAAAGATTGCAAGTACCATGTTTATGTAAGATATGAAATCCTTATAGCATGCGATTCGTATTTTCCAAGTTATCGTGATGTGTAGCTTATGGCTTGAGATCTGAGAGAATAATCTAGCAACCACTTCCACCTCGTGTTCTTTCTTTTTCTTTCGTTTCATTTTCTGTATTTTCATCTCCCGAGTTCGTCTCTCTACTTATCTTCCTCGAGGACGAGTAAGAGGTAAGCTTGGGGGATTTTGATCACTCCATATTTTACACCTTTTTTCTGTATATTTGCATATCGTTTTGATCGCCCATATCACGCTTTTCACGATTATTCGACAATATTGCGATACTTTTCACTATTTCTTGTTTTTGTCGTATTTCAGGAAATATGGAGCGATTTGGATCGATTGTGAGATCAAGAGGATTTGCACCCACTCCGGAGTGTCAACCATGGCCCTTTTGAGGGTTATTCTGCAATGGAAAAGGAGTGGAAGAAGAAAGAACGTCGTAGGAGCGACGGGGGAGCGAAAAGATGAAGATTGGGCATTTTCAGCATGCCACTCGGCCGAGTGAAGGAGTCACTCGGCCGAGCATTGAGACCCCGCTCGGCCGGCCAGATCGGACACGCAACAGAGATGTATCGGCGTGCACTCGGCCGAGCATCGCACGCCGACTCGGCCGAGTGAGGAGACTCCGTCCGTCCGAGTGGCACCCAGACGACGGCAAGCCAAAATGTCCAACTTACTGTAATCCGTCAGTCTGCCCCAGAAGCCTGACTCGGCCGAGTGACGAAAGCCGTCCGCCCGAGTACCAAATGCCCCTCGGCCGAGTGACATTTGCCACTCGACCGAGTGATGCCGAGGACACACGGCGCCCAGATTTTCAGACATCCTCCTACTCTTTTCAAATCTGCTATCATTCCAGCCATCAAATTATTTTTCTCATATTTTTTATGGATAGTAGACTTCATGAAGGTTCCAACGCCGCCAAGAATGCGCAAATCGGAGGTTGGATGAAATCTGGGGAATTTCTGCAAGTTGACGCTGCAGTGCTGGAATCTGCATGTCAGTGTCACTCGGCCGGGTCACATATTCCACTCGGCCGAGTGCGGCCTGGGCCCAGATTTTAAGTTGCGGTTTGGGCTGTTTTTGGGCACGAATTTGAGGGGTTTTCTAGGGTTATTTGCTAGGGTTTTGGGAGAGTATTTAAGGGGTTTGTAGCCACCATTAGAGGAGGATCCCCATTATGTTTTCTTAATCCCCATTATGTTTTATTAGAGTTTATTTTAGAGGTTAGGCCATGCCCTAGGCCCCCTCTTGGATCAAAAGGCTTGTATTTGGATTGGAATTCTTCATCAAAGCTAAGTATTTCTATTCTTATTATTTGAATCTTTGTTTTTCTATCTTTTTGTATGCAAGCAATGATTTCTATTGATTCTCATATCCTTGTTGCTATGCTAGAGTAGATTTGTTGTTCTAGGGTTTGGGGATGAACCCTATGGATCTAATTTCATATTTGTGATGAATGAATTTCCAAATTGCTAGAATTGCTAGGAGGTTAGGTTGTGATTGATTTATTACGGATAGCTAGGGATTTCCATCGATTTGGGATTTGCAAGAGATTGGATTCTAATCGATGGGAAGGCCTAGATATTCGATTTAGGTTTACAATTGGGTTTCTCTAGATTTGGTTTGCAAGAGATTGGACCAAAGCTAGGATTTTTAATTGTAAATCTATACACATATTCGTTTGCAAGAGATTGGACGAATACGAACTATCACAACCTAGATCGTAACTCGAGTTTGCACGAGAGTGGGCTCGAGGAGCGATTGGACGATGATGTCGATCCTCATGCTAGTGGCTTAGGTTAGGGTTTGCAAGAGATTGGGCCCTAACCTAGGTTTGCTATAGACCGGCAATAGCGCGAGAGCGTGAGCTTGGTTCTCCATTAAGTTGCGACTAGTTCACCTCAACGCAAGTCTAGTAATATTGAGATTCACAATTCACAATGATGCATCACGGTCCGTAGTGGGGATTCCCTAGCCCTAGACGTCTTTATTTGATTTTATATCCCATACTTTGCCCGACGATTGTGACAGGATCGCCGCAAGGCAAATTCCCTCTTTTATTATATTGTATTTGAATCGATATTTGACCGATTTCTTTATCACCGACACCGACATCCACCACCATTTCCATTATATCATACCATAGCCATCTCCACCAATAAAACATTCGTAGTCGAACCAACCTAGGATAGATTGGAGCTCAACACCACCTCCTCGTGTTCGATACCCGCTCGCCACTTTGCCGTGCGCTTGCGGTAAAACTACAATCGTTCTCCGGGTGTGTATCCGGGGCCGACCAAGTTTTTGGTCGTGCTCTTGGGTTGCATTTTGGAGCGATCAGTACCAATCATGCTAGTGCAACAGTCTTAGCTCGAGTGTATGATATGCAACCAGAAGCGCACCCATCCCACGGAGCAACTCGTGGAATATCTACCGACCATCCCCTTTAGGGTGATGGTACAGCTTACCAAATACGGGTGGACCCAGTCACTCCCGCACACTGCGTAACTCAAGACTACCCCATAACCCATGTTGTATCACATTTCACATTTATATCAGTATCCGTGTCCGTATCCATATCCGTATCTGTATGGCCTCATAGGCCCATCATTTCGTACATCCAACAATGTGTACAACAATACATCCATCAATGAGTTCATCAAATACATTTATATGGTAGTTACTTGCTGAAAAGTCAAGGCAGAAGCCTCAACAGAGAATATCAGTCCTGAGCAATGCTTTGAAGTCCAACAACTATGATATCTAATTCCATAAAAGTGCACTATCTCAATTCAGTCCTCAGCAATGCTTTGAAGTCCAACAACTATAATATTCAATTCCATAAAAGTGCACTATCTCAATTTAGTCCTTTAGTCATTCCACTATTGATTAGTCTTATGGTTAATTAGGTCTCTAATCATCTGTTCATGTCAATAACTGTTCTGAGACTAAATGACATGTCCTAAGTTCATACGAGTACACTATCCAGATTTCCAAAGTTAGAATTAGAGTGATTTACCCTATTTGAGATCGTCGTGGTAAGATGAGGTTGGAGCTAGAACATTTAAAGATGCTGGTGCACGAGAATTGGTACCTGCAAATATAAAAACTCATCAGTTACAGGCTACCCTATTTCTATTTATTTGATTTGGTCGTTTCGATTTTATAATCGATTGAAACGTGGTCAAAAGGTGTTTTAAATTTTTCTATAGCCTAGATATAAGAAAAATAATTTTATCGTAGGAGGAAATATTTTTCTGAAGTTTATACTAATTGTTATAATTTTTAAAAGCTTAAAATCAATTTAAAAACTAATTTTTAATTAAGTACGCAATTATTCAATAAATTATTCTGGATGCAATCTGTATCGGAAAGTTGCAAATAAGCTGTCAAAATGACCGTCTCGAAGAGTACTTTAACATATATTTTTATCACATATTGGTTTACGTGAAAATAGCAAGTTATCTATTTTTGAATGAAAATAACATATTTAACATTTAGGCTTAAAAATTAATTCTGGGAAATCTAAGCGTCCGATTGAGATGAAACTAGAACCATTGGGTCCAGAATGTCATTTCTGATTTTCTAAAGCTAGTCTCGCATTTTTCTGGGGTCTATATAATTAGTTATGGATTTATAACCATTAAACCATATTAATAATTATTTAAAATTACGAAAATACGAAAGTTTCCCGTCTTTACGAACGTGCCATTGGGGAGTTTTACGTACCCTACGCCGTTGCAGCTAAGGAGAGGGCGGGGGATTTCACGTCGGTCGTCGGCGGTGGGCTCGGAGCAGCGTGGTGGCGGGCGGTCTGAACGTCGATGGTGGCGGATGCGTGCGGTGGGAAGCGGGGCAACGGCGGCGACTTCCGTAGCAGCGGTGGTAAAGGCAGACGGCGATGCTATCGATGGAGGCGGTGGGTTGCTGCAGCGAGCGGGGAGGAGGCGGAGGACGGCGAGCTCGGAGATGGGGGCTCGTCGGATCGTGGGGTGCTGTACGGGGAGCGGGGAGAGGGATGGAGGCGCGGCGAGCAGCAAAGATCGGAGCTCCCCCTCGGAGCTGCTGCTGCTGCTTCGTCGGAGCAGCGGGCTTGGGGTCGAGACGATGGCGAGGGGGCTCCGGTGATGACTCGAAGCGGAGGGGAACAGCGTTGGCGGGGTGTGCTCCGGCGGCGAGGACAGGAGAGGGGTCTCCGGTGTTTACTGGGCGTTACCGTGAAGGCGGGCAGTGGCGGGAGAACAGGCGGACGGTGAGGGCTCGAGTGCTCCGGGAGGCGGCAACTCGAGGCAAGCGGAGGAGGCGAGTTCGAAGTTTCGACGGGCGGCATGGGTCTGGGCTCACGATGGAGGGTGTGCAGTCGGAGCGGAAGGGAGCTCCGTCGGAGGCGTCAGTCAAGGCCGTCAGGCTTCGCCGGAGACGATGTCGAGAAGGCGTGGGTTCGGCTTGTGCATGGGTTCGGTGAGTGGGCCTGGGGATAATCGAATGGGAGAGGGGGGTTACGGGCTAAGTGTTAAGGGAGGAGGGAAAATAGCACGTGGTTTTGTGTGTTGTATGAAGAGAGGATTAAGTGGGGTTTAAATAATCAAATTATTAGTAGTATAACCCTACTTCATTTATTATTTAGTCAATAGCATTAATTTGATTTAGGTGAACATTTGACTAGGGAAAAATATATGAATTAAGTGAGTTCCTCGTGGGCTGCAAGAAGTTACGTAGAAGATTTGAATTGATGATTACGGGTAAAATTGATTAGGGAGATGTAACTAAGGGTTAAAAAGTCATTAGTGAAAGTCATTTTGCAACGAAATTACGATTTTGCCCCTACTAGTAAACGTGTCTGAAAAATTACGAAAACATTCCCACGGGTTCGTATCGTCGCGAGGATCGCGAGTACAAGATCCGTTTCAGGTTTCGAGCTACAGAAATACTAGTTTTAGGCCAAAATGTTTAGGAAGCGGGTTTGCGGGTTCTCTACTGATTTGACTTCAGAAAATTATGAAATTAATGTGGAAAGCCCTAAATGATCATTGAATGTTACTGTAAAAGTTTGAAAACGTTTTGAAGCTGTTTGATTAGAAAATAAATGCATAAAGCCAAAACGGTAATAACTGAAAATGAATTTTATCAGAAATGTTTTGAGTATTTGTTGAAATCCGATCTCACTAAAATACTCCATAACTAGTCTGGTACTTCAAAATATTTTTATAAGAAATTTTTGAAATAGTAAAACTCCTGACAAACCATTATAAAATATTTTAAAAATTGAAAAATTGGTCAAATACGTAAATAGTTTGTCTTGATGAAAACAGGCCGTTACATTTGGGAACATCTAGTAAAGCTTGGTATTCCTTTTCCACATCTTGTGCTTTGTTTTTGGCTTGTTCTTTATCTTTTGTTTTGGATATTGTTGTGCTTGGTTCTTTGAAGATGTCGGTGGAATCAAAAATTGGTATCAGAGCTTAGGTTTATCCGTATTGTTACTCATTTGGAGCATTTTGGGTGAAGAAATTTCGTCAATTTTCGGGTTTGTAAGTTGCAAAATTTTGGTGCACACAAGGTGTTTGACAAATGTCCTCTATGAGAACTTCCACTTTCGGTGTAGTTAAGTTTGATGGTAGTATCAACTTCAGATTATGGTAAATAAGGAGAATGAATATTCTTATACAACAAGGATTCAAGGTTGTTTTGTTGGGAAAGACAAAGAACCCGTAGAAGATCGATGATGAAGAATGGACCGATCTAGATGAAAGGGCGGTGAGCACAATACAGTTGTATCTATCGGATGATGTTTTGTATAACATTAGTGAAGAGGAAACGACAAAGGATCTATGGGAAAAGCTTGAGAAGCTTTACATGTGGAAGTCTTTATCAAACAAGTTACACTTGAAAAAGGAACACTATGGTTTGAATATGGAAGATGACAATGATGTGTTGAAACACATGAACAACTTCAATAAAATGATTTTTGACCTCTTGAGGTTGGATGTGAAGTTTGATGATGATGACAAGTGTCTTTTGATGTTGAGTTCTCTTTCGGACTCTCATGACCACTTTGTTACTACGCTATTGCATGGGAAAGAGACTCTCAAGTTTGAAGAGGTGACCTAAGATATTATCTTGAATGCCGCAAGGAAAAGATCTTCGAAGGGTGATTCTAATGTGGAAGGTCTCCTAGTCAAAGGTGAATCGAGTGATAGAGGTAGAAGCAAAGAAAGAGCCAAAAGCAAGACATAAAACTCACGGTCCAAGTTAAGGAGCAAGCAAGATGTTGCATTCTACTATTGTAAGGGCAAAGGGCACTTCCAAAGAGATTACAGGGCGTGGTTTGCGTAATGGGAGGGGAAGCGGTCAAAGCATGATTTGGCTAGTGTGGCTTTCGAAGGTGAAGCAAAAATCCTCTCCGTCTCTTAATGTAAATCCTCAAATGCAAGGATTTAAGATTCCAATTGTTCTTATCATATGTGTCCAAATCAAGAATGGTTTGACACTTATGAGGCCATTGATGGTGGTTAGGTGTTGATGGAAAATGATGCATCGTGTACACCAATTGGAATGAGAACATTAAAGATCAAGATGCATGATGGCGTGCTCCGTACATTGGGAAGAGTTAGACATGTACATGCACTCAGGAAGAACCTCTTTTCTTTGGGCATGCTTGAAGCGACGAGATGCACTTTCAATGGAAAGGATGCTATTCTCAAGGTGTCGAAAGGGGTCTTGGTGTTCGAACTTATCCAACTAAAGTTGGATCTTAATCCAACATTGGGCTTATATGCGATAAATAATTATATGGTGCTACAGTGTCATATTAAAGCCCAATGTATAAGTGATCTCATTTATTAAGTAGGCTTAAATGAGTCATGTAGGTTGTAGGCCTTTATGTGTGGCGACTATTGTGCTTCAATTCGTTGATGGGCCGAATTGGAAACCCTAGGGCTAAGGAGGCTAGCCTAAATATATGCGGTCATGATCCCCGGAGCCCACGGACAAGTTAGCCGTCTTTGCTACGTCCCGTCACTAGAAGAGAAACAGGGAGAAAGCCAAAGGATTTCTCCAACGGTTGATTCGTGCTGTTCTGGAAGATCATCTGCTACGTTATCGTCAGGATCTCTTTCAGACTATTAGCGATGAATTCAGGTACGGTTCCGCAAATCAGAGAAGGTAACGTTTTAGGATTCAGCATGTGTTTTATCTAGATCTGTGTTATTTGGTTTGTACGCACATCTATATCTTTTGTTCCCACAAGTGGTATATAAGCCGCCATGCTTGGATTTTAAGATTTTGCTTGCTCGTAAATTCAGATCTGATAAAAATTAGATCTTTAATCTGTTTCTAAATTCAGATCTGTGAAAATTGGGGGGTTTGATTGATTTTTCCTGTTAAAAAATATTTACGAAACCTAGATCGGGGGCGGCCCGCCGGCCACCGCCCGACACAGATCAAGAGGAGGCGGCTCCACCACCCCCGTCAGGAATGCAGTCGTCTTTTGGCACTTGCAACAGGTAAGAGGGGCGGCCTCCGCCGCCCCCGTTAAGGAACAAGGGGGGACGACACCCTGTCGCCCCCCGTCGGAATAAGAGGGCGCGGCCTCCGCTGCCCCCGTTTAGGAACAGTAGGGCGACACCCTACCGCCCCCCATCGGAATAAAAGGGGGCGGCCTCCACTGCCCCCGTTCAGGAACAGGGGGGCGGCACCCTATTGCCCCCGTCGGCATAAGAGGGGGCGACGGACGGGCATAAGAGGGGGCGGCAGATCGGGAACAAAAAGGGGGGCGGTAGCCAGCCCCCTTGTCAGGATTGAGGGGGCGGCCCCCCGCCGTCCCCGTCTGGGGTTCTGGGGTCGGCCCCTTGCCAGCACCCGACGGAAGGGAGGGGGCGGCGGTGGCCGCCCTCCAGGTTGCCTTCTGCTAGGGTTTTCAAACCCTAGCAGGCTTTTGGCCTAACCACTTCTGGCCCAAACAGATGTTTTTCTATATATATATATATATATATATATATATATATATATATATATATATATATATATATATATATATATATATATATATATATATATATATATATATATATTCTTAAAGAGTATATGGGCTGATTCGTATGGGCCCTCTCAATAGGCTTTCATTTATGGGGCTTTTGGACCCTATTTTGGGTCATTTGGACAGCATTTTGGGCTTGTTAATTGAGGATGTTAACACAAAACATTTAAGGAAATAATAGGCACTATGAATATATTCCTTTAGGCTGTAATTTTGTGTTAATTTATTTGGTTTTGATCTAAAATCAATTCTTTTGGACATAATTACTTATATATATACTCAAAATAATTGTAATTAAATCAAAACCCAACCAAAGTGGGCTTTATTGTGGCGATCTTACTTTTATTTTGTTATATAAAAAGCTACGGACATACTTTGTATGTAAATTTAGTGCCTAAAATTTTGAATTAAATTCATTAAATGAGGAAATAAATGGTTATGTGTATATATATTTCCTTTAAGCCCAATTTGTGTGTTAAATTATATTCGTTCCATTTTAATTCTTATAGGCATTCTTTACTTGGTTATATGTTTCGAAATAATTTTAATTATTACGAGATCCCACCAAAGTGGGCCCTACAGTTAAATTATTATTATTTCGGAACGTAAATGGTTAAATACATACGTTGTATGATTGGTTGCCTAGTATTGAATTTAAATTGGATTAAAGGAGGAAATAAGAGGCTTTAAGGCATATTTCTCCTCAAAGATAAATTTTGTGTTAATTGTGCTAAAATAAATTAAATTCGAATTTTATGGCATAAAACAATATATATATTTCGATATATAACAAGATGACTTCATACATTAGTATGAAATTCAGTTTGACTAAATTTGAATTTAATTTAAGACACAAAATTCAAGTGGTTTTTCTTCGGGATCAAATAAAAGGCTTTAACATATATTTCTCCTCAAGGATAAGATTAAAAGGCCTTAAGGAATTTTGTGCACTAACCATCAAGTAAATGGCCTTAAGGAAATTTGACACATTTTATAGTTATATATAAAATGGGATAGGGTGTATATTTATATACATAACTTTCTATGTATGTTCATATACACATTAGTACACATATATACCCTATTTTAAAAAAGAAAATTTGTGTTGAAACTATGAATTTTATTTAACACAGAATAATGGTTTAAAAGGTGGAATAAAAGGTTCTTATATATATTTCCACTAATAGAAATCTTTTTTGTGTTAAATTCAGTTTAGTTTCAAATTCAAATTTTTTGGCACAATTAATTATATATTTCGAATATAGATTGATTGGATCATCAACTCACCAAAGTGGGTTTTCTTGTGAAGATTAGTTTTAATCTCGAAATATAACAAGTCAAAATACATACTTTTGTATGAAAAGTTTAGATTGCCTTAAATTTTATTTTGAATAAAAAGTGGACTGGAATATTTCCACTTAAAGTATAAATTCATGTATTAAATTGCGACATAGATTCAAATTTTGCAAAGGTATACTTTTTTGAAATGACTTCGTGCAATCATCATCTCGCCAAAGCGGGCTCTGTTGTTTTGCATTATTTCATTTCATAAATATAAAAAGAATTTTATGTGCCCATGATTTCGTAAGAATGTTAAATCGACCCAAAGGAAGATTACCGTTGTATATCATTTTGTGCACACCTGTGGAAATAGACAAGGTGATGATTAATGAGTTCAATGCATGCAAATTTAATTCGGCCCAAAGGAAGTTTTATTTTTGGCATGTTATTATTGTCATTGTCTGATTGCTACAACAAGATGTTAATGACTAGTAATACGACTATTTTGAAGAAGCCCGAGAGTAAGAGACCCGAGCTGTCACGACCCGCTTCCCAAAAATGTGGAGGCGAAGCGTGAGAAGGTCCGCTCAGACTTGAAGCTACAAAGCTGCAAGTCCGATAAGCGTCGATCAAATTTAAAACTGCAGGTCCTTGCAACGCGAACGAAACAAAGATAATAATAATGAAATGAGACAAAAGAAACATCTCAGAATATCCATAAAATAAGTTTCCAACATCGCAGAAAAGCCACCAGGCTAAAAGAAAGAGACTAAAGGCCCAAACATGGCCAACAAAAGTACAAAGTACAAAACAACGGTGCTACGCACCAACAACTAACAAAAGGCCTAAAACAACATAAAGCTCAACAAAACTCAAAGCATAGTCACCGGTGTCCACCAAAATCCTCCTGGGCAATCATGGACTCAGACTCAGCGTCAGCAAGACCTCACGTACTCAGCAACGGTCTCTGGCTCAGGGTCTAACATGTGACACCCAAAAGAGCAAGGGGCACATGTCAGCAAGTCTACAAGAGACTTGTGCAAGGAAACCGAAAGTACAAGTAAAAGCAACCTAACAGTTCTAGCATGATGCAATGACATGGCATTTAAAGTAATGAGTGCAACAGGTAAAGTAAGTAAAGTACAGTACGAGCATGGCATGGCATTTACAAGACAAGTACAAGACAAAGAAAGTAAGCACCTCGTGCACAGAGATTCCGTCCTTTGGCTAGAGGGCGGATCAGGCCACTCCTAAGCTCAAGTAACCGTTTATCCCTACCCCTCCACGTGTGTCGAGCCAGGGCCTTACCCCCGAACACGGAATGCTCGCTTCTGGACCACGAGCCAGGAAGTGTGTAAACAAGTATGGCGTAGGGGTGCACCTAGCCGGACAAGTAGTACGAGGACAAGTATTGTAGCGTGTGCTACGATGCAACAATCAATGCATGGATGACATGGCATGACAAGTAGTAAAGCGTACAAGTAAGAAAAGTAAACGTGACAGTTTAGCATGCATGAATGACAAGTTTAAGGGTTGGATCTAGCTTCGTTGTCAAGCTAGATCATTTAGGTGACGGATCTAGTTTCGTTGTCAAACTAGATCAAGTAGGAATCTAGCCAGCTATCATTTCACTGACTAGTCTCTTTTACGCTAAAAGCAAGGAAGTGGCCTAAAAACATGGCCCTACATAAGAGTTGGCAAGTTTCACTTGCCTGAAACTATCACGTCAAGAAAACACCGTCCAACGAGTCCAAAGTCACGATTCCTACGTGCACAAGTCCACCAGCCTACATCCGTTTTATTAATCTTGATTAGTGAATTCTAAAACATTTAAAATACTTTAAAATACTGATTTTTAGTCTTGATTAGCATGCAATTGGGTTGGGGGTCCTAGGGGTGCAAAACGTTACCTCAACACGACGCGAAAGCTACACCGGCGTCGGGTAGCGACGCCGGGGGTTGGAATAATAGATCGCGCTCCAAGTCCTGATTCCAATATATATTCCTCGCTGGAAAATTCAGAGCTTCAACCGGGGCGACGGTTCCAGATTCCAAAGCTAGCACGTGCGATGACGGGCTACGACGTGCGACGACGTCGTACGCGACGGATCCTCGAAGAGCAAGCACCTAGGTGGGGCCCACAGTAGTCCTAGGGACCTTTGGGGGACCCACAATACCTCTGGAGAACTTGGGGGGCCCACGGTGGCAAGTGGTGCGACGGGTGCGGGGTTGCGACGTTTGCTCTCGGTCGTACTCAGCCAAATGCGGGGATGTGGCTCGGTCAGACACTGGGGAACGGGCTTGTGCAGCTGCGGGTGCGGTGCGGGCCTTGGTGCTATCGGTCGGTGCGGAGCAGACCGTCGGTCGGGCGCCTTGGATGCGGGGAGCGGGGTGCTGCAACGTTGCAACGGCTGCAACGTTGCGGAGCAGCGGTCGGTGCGGAGATGCGGGCCGGTCGGGCACGGAGAGATGCGGGTGAACGGTGCGGGCGCTGAGCGGGGGCTTGGTGCGGAGCGGGGATGCGGAGAAGTGGGGCGGACGACCGGTCTGACCGAGAGGTCCTCTCGGTCGGAGCGGGGGACGGAGCGGAGCGGAGCGGCTAGGCTGGGTGCGGGCGGTGGCCTCGGTCAGACCGAGGGAACGGGGTGAAATCCATCGGTCGTGCGCATGCGACGGCTGCGACGTTGCGACGAATCGTCGCAACGTCCAATTTTGGTTTTGGAAGAGGCTAGGGCTAATTTCTTGCGAAAATAGGTCTTCCTAGGGGTTGTTTATATAGTGTAGATGGGTTGACTTGGTCTAGGGCTAAATCTAATAGGATTAGAATATTAAAAAGATTTAAAATTTGAAATTCAATTACTCCAACTCATCCAAGGGTTTGACTTGGTCCAAATGAGCTGGAAATTGGCTCAAAAATTCCTTAAAACGTTTAAAACTCAAATAAATTTTATTTGGCCGAAAATAATTTAAAAATTAATTATTAAAAATAATATAAAACTTGTTTAAAATATTAAAGTGGTCAAATAACTTCCAAAAATTATAAAATAAATATCGTGGTGATCGTGGCGATGAATGTGAGCTAACTAAGAAGACAGATCTCAATTTCGACGTCGGACGATGAAACTAAAAATAGAACGTCCCCCGTCAAGAGTGAGAATCGTCACGTCTCATCGAGTAAGATTAATTTGTGGGAAAACGACTCGAGAAACGTCGTTCCAAATTAGTGCCACTATTTAATACTCTCAGAGACGTTCACAACGGCATCCCACACGAAAGTGTTCACAAACAAATAAAGTCTAAAACAAACACGTGCACGGCCAAAAGCACGTGCACGAACAACGTACGACAAAAAGTGGTCGTTACATCCTCCCCACCTTAGAATAAAGTCCGTCCTCGGACTTTCTAATATAGCTAGTCGCTCTAGTAACTACCCCAATCAAGTCATATAATAACTCAACCAGGTATAGTCATTACAAGTGCTTATATGTGCACTAGGTAGTCAAACATTAACACTACCAACACGTATATATATACATCCACGTACGTATACACTTATACCTATTATAGCCAGTCAAACTCATACACGTATTTCAATCATATATATAAGCATACATCCCTTATATAACTACTACTTACATAAACACAAACAATATTTCAGATACTTATATAAGGATAATCTCACACTTTGCCAATACAATCATCGCTCTACCTATATGTAGCTACCTATGCACAAACATCAAGGGTATACTACCCTCTAATATTCATCCAATACCAAGCATCTCAACACATATAGTCACACCATACCATTATTAAATCAAATTCACTATATCTAATATACATTCACCGCTACTATAATTTCACAATATATAGTCATTCAAATACATACAAATAGTTCACCATATATTCACATCACGTACGGTCCTATAACTGTATTTACGACACGCCACATATACCCTAGTCATCAATACCTATAACTAAGCACATACTTACCCGTGCATGGTGCACTCCCATGCATGCTAACATTTCATTTACGCATACCAATCATACCATTATATTACTAGCACATCTATGCACCTAGTTTTAGCTAGTACCCATACGTTCACATAACAAGTCTTTAGTATTTAGCTATATCACCAGACCAACACCTATAACTATATACTGGCGTAGCGACCCACAATCATGTGCGTAGCACAACCAGGCACAAACACTTCTATCACCATACATACATCAAGCATTTCTATATTCAAACTACAATCATACATTCAATATACTTAGAGTTTACTCACTCAAGCTTGAGTGAGACTCAATACACATATCAGGATATTCTATATACGTAGCACGGCATTCATTCTTATACCAATACTACTCCAATATTTATACGTCTACCAATACAACCATATACATTCCATAGATCAATCACACTTAATATTTAGCCCGACAATACTCACATAGTTAAATCAATTTATACACAATAATAATAATAATATAGACATAAACACACGTATAATTATAATACACTTCCTAGTACACGCACACGTATTCATCGTATGGTCACACACACATGTAACATATATATTTATATATTCACACCATAGCCTACTACCTATCATTAGTATACCAACACCTATACATACACTTATTATTGTCACACATAGCACTCACATAGCTTTACCAATCATTTATTTCAACCATCACAAGTATCTCTAGCTACACACAATCCATTAGATATTCCATCGCTAGCTCTTATATACACAGGCATCCCTAGTATGGTATAGCTAACCACATACAAATCTATAAATAATAACACACAAATAACTTATAATGTCACGAATAACTCCAAGTACGTATATATATCACACAGTAGGCAAGCATCAATATACTATGGGGGTACACTCATTCAAGCTCACGTACACAAGTTAGGTACGTGCACAACGACACCTCACAAGGGTCCAAGGGTCTACTAACAACTAGGGGTTGACACAGACATTGACGAGCACTAAAGCCTAAACAACTTAGAGAGAGGTCGAGGTCAAAAGCGTGACGAGGGAAGGATCGATAAGCACGAGTTCAGATAGGACGAATACAAGGAGACGGATTGGTTAGACGAAACATTGACTCAAAGGTGATGTTTAGGTTGAGGGAAAAAGGAGATGTGGTGATGCTTTATAGAAGGGGAAAAGAAATAGGGTAGGTAGCACATGCTAAAATACGCAAAATTGAAAACGGTTGTACTTTAAAATCCTCATCTGAGAAGAAATGTTTGGGGATCGATAAAACGAGTTGTTCAAAAATAAATCTGAGTCGAATATTCAAAATAATAGAAAATGGCGTATTGATTTTAAAAGTCATTTTAAAAGGAGGTAGAATCATTTACACGAATATTAAGGACATGGTTTAGAAAATTTATACGTCAATAATTTAATATAATGTTGTCAAAAGTTTTGGAAGGTCGAGAATGAAATCAAGTAACGGAAGAATTTAAAATCAGATTAAATGCTTTCAAAACTTTGGGCCATGGAAAATTGAAGATAATCAATTTGAAACTACTTTTAGGGAACCAAGGTTTGCCAAAAATGAGTAACAGATTTGCACAAGGTTCTTAATATATGAGCACAACAAGTCTGGCACGGTTATAAAAATAGTTGAAATTCCATTTGGTTTAGAAAATTTTCTATAAGCGTGTATGGTGAGCGGAAGGAAAATAATAGTAACTTAGTATAAGAATTATCAGAATCGAATAACAAATCTTTAAAATCAAATCAGGGAGGGTCTAAAGCAGGAAGAGGTTATGAAAATAGTAATTTTGCAAAAATCTGAAATAGTGAGAACGACGAGCAAAACCAACTTGCTGAAATCTGAAATTCCATGTGACTTGAAAAGTATATTAAAAGTAAACACGATGTATTATTCAAATGGCATAAATAAGAGGGAAAATTATAAATCAAACTGAGCAAAATAAAAGTACGGTTCAAAATAAAATTAATATATGAAAGAACGACACGTTTACACAAGTACGAAAAACATAGGCTGGGAAAATACTATAAACTAGTATTCAGAAATTCCGACAACGTTTTAAAAATTTTAAATCAACGAAGGGGGGATGAAGTATAAGTATACATGCATTGAAATTTGGATCAAAATTAAACTTCGGAAATGAGGAAGTTCGAAAAATACTTTCAAGAGTTTCAAAATTCATAATGGAGAGGTTCGAAAATTGACGACGATCGTTACGGGGCGATCTCGTAAATCGAGGCAAGGAAATTGGTCGGAGATCAAAACATTCATACGCCTAGGATGTGAATCAGAAGAGTCTACGGGAAACTCCTACGGTCGACCAACTAAAGATTAAAAACTAAGCGCTAAGACCTTCTAAGGGGCTAGACGGAAACGGAATGCGTTCAGCTTGGTCCGAAATCGATGAACCCAGGTGAACAACAAAGAGAAAATTTTAGAGGTCTAATATGGTCAGGGTTAGGCAAGGACCACTAAGGTAACTCCTACGGCGATCAATTGCTAGAAGGGGGTCTAACTATCAATCAGAGGCTTCTAACTAGCAAGCACCGACGTCTAACTAAGCCTTCTCATCACCTAGTGTCCTAATAAAGCGACTAGACTCGGGGCTTTATAACTCGGATGTTGCAATTTATTTAATGGACATTCCGTTATTATCGTTGTTCCGTTAATTCGCAATTGCAAGGCTGGACCTGCATGGGCCACCAACAAAACCTGTCACGCCCCGCTTCCCAAAAATGTGGAGGCGAAGCGTGAGAAGGTCCGCTCAGACTTGAAGCTACAAAGCTGCAAGTCCGATAAGCGTCGATCAAATTTAAAACTGCAGGTCCTTGCAACGCGAACGAAACAAAGATAATAATAATGAAATGAGACAAAAGAAACATCTCAGAATATCCATAAAATAAGTTTCCAACATCGCAGAAAAGCCACCAGGCTAAAAGAAAGAGACTAAAGGCCCAAACATGGCCAACAAAAGTACAAAGTACAAAACAACGGTGCTACGCACCAACAACTAACAAAAGGCCTAAAACAACATAAAGCTCAACAAAACTCAAAGCATAGTCACCGGTGTCCACCAAAATCCTCCTGGGCAATCATGGACTCAGACTCAGCGTCAGCAAGACCTCACGTACTCAGCAACGGTCTCTGGCTCAGGGTCTAACATGTGACACCCAAAAGAGCAAGGGGCACATGTCAGCAAGTCTACAAGAGACTTGTGCAAGGAAACCGAAAGTACAAGTAAAAGCAACCTAACAGTTCTAGCATGATGCAATGACATGGCATTTAAAGTAATGAGTGCAACAGGTAAAGTAAGTAAAGTACAGTACGAGCATGGCATGGCATTTACAAGACAAGTACAAGACAAGGAAAGTAAGCACCTCGTGCACAGAGATTCCGTCCTTTGGCTAGAGGGCGGATCAGGCCACTCCTAAGCTCAAGTAACCGTTTATCCCTACCCCTCCACGTGTGTCGAGCCAGGGCCTTACCCCCGAACACGGAATGCTCGCTTCTGGACCACGAGCCAGGGAGTGTGTAAACAAGTATGGCGTAGGGGTGCACCTAGCCGGACAAGTAGTACGAGGACAAGTATTGTAGCGTGTGCTACGATGCAACAATCAATGCATGGATGACATGGCATGACAAGTAGTAAAGCGTACAAGTAAGAAAAGTAAACGTGACAGTTTAGCATGCATGAATGACAAGTTTAAGGGTTGGATCTAGCTTCGTTGTCAAGCTAGATCATTTAGGTGACGGATCTAGTTTCGTTGTCAAACTAGATCAAGTAGGCGTCTAGCCAGCTATCATTTCACTGACTAGTCTCTTTTACGCTAAAAGCAAGGAAGTGGCCTAAAAACATGGCCCTACACAAGAGTTGGCAAGTTTCACTTGCCTGAAACTATCACGTCAAGAAAACACCGTCCAA
Organism: Scilla litardierei; assembly: GCA_030789695.1. Taxonomy (NCBI): domain Eukaryota; kingdom Viridiplantae; phylum Streptophyta; class Magnoliopsida; order Asparagales; family Asparagaceae; genus Scilla; species Scilla litardierei. The sequence continues at coordinate 60,694,818 of CM061142.1, read as the reverse complement.
CGAGTCCAAAGTCACGATTCCTACGTGCACAAGTCCACCAGCCTACATCCGTTTTATTAATCTTGATTAGTGAATTCTAAAACATTTAAAATACTTTAAAATACTGATTTTTAGTCTTGATTAGCATGCAATTGGGTTGGGGGTCCTAGGGGTGCAAAACGTTACCGCAACACGACGCGAAAGCTACACCGGCGTCGGGTAGCGACGCCGGGGGTTGGAATAATAGATCGCGCTCCAAGTCCTGATTCCAATATATATTCCTCGCTGGAAAATTCAGAGCTTCAACCGGGGCGACGGTTCCAGATTCCAAAGCTAGCACGTGCGACGACGGGCTACGACGTCGTACGCGACGGATCCTCGAAGAGCAAGCACCTAGGTGGGGCCCACAGTAGTCCTAGGGACCTTTGGGGGACCCACAATACCTCTGGAGAACTTGGGGGGCCCACGGTGGCAAGTGGTGCGACGGGTGCGGGGTTGCGACGTTTGCTCTCGGTCGTACTCAGCCAAATGCGGGGATGTGGCTCGGTCAGACACTGGGGAACGGGCTTGTGCAGCTGCGGGTGCGGTGCGGGCCTTGGTGCTATCGGTCGGTGCGGAGCAGACCGTCGGTCGGGCGCCTTGGATGCAGGGAGCGGGGTGCTGCAACGTTGCAACGGCTGCAACGTTGCGGAGCAGCGGTCGGTGCGGAGATGCGGGCCGGTCGGGCACGGAGAGATGCGGGTGAACGGTGCGGGCGCTGAGCGGGGGCTTGGTGCGGAGCGGGGATGCGGAGAAGTGGGGCGGACGACCGGTCTGACCGAGAGGTCCTCTCGGTCGGAGCGGGGGACGGAGCGGAGCGGAGCGGCTAGGCTGGGTGCGGGCGGTGGCCTCGGTCAGACCGAGGGAACGGGGTGAAATCCATCGGTCGTGCGCATGCGACGGCTGCGACGTTGCGACGAATCGTCGCAACCTCCAATTTTGGTTTTGGAAGAGGCTAGGGCTAATTTCTTGCGAAAATAGGTCTTCCTAGGGGTTGTTTATATAGTGTAGATGGGTTGACTTGGTCTAGGGCTAAATCTAATAGGATTAGAATATTAAAAAGATTTAAAATTTGAAATTCAATTACTCCAACTCATCCAAGGGTTTGACTTGGTCCAAATGAGCTGGAAATTGGCTCAAAAATTCCTTAAAACGTTTAAAACTCAAATAAATTTTATTTGGCCGAAAATAATTTAAAAATTAATTATTAAAAATAATATAAAACTTGTTAAAAATATTAAAGTGGTCAAATAACTTCCAAAAATTATAAAATAAATATCGTGGTGATCGTGGCGATGAATGTGAGCTAACTAAGAAGACGGATCTCAATTTCGACGTCGGACGATGAAACTAAAAATAGAACGTCCCCCGTCAAGAGTGAGAATCGTCACGTCTCATCGAGTAAGATTAATTTGTGGGAAAACGACTCGAGAAACGTCGTTCCAAATTAGTGCCACTATTTAATACTCTCAGAGACGTTCACAACGGCATCCCACACGAAAGTGTTCACAAACAAATAAAGTCTAAAACAAACACGTGCACGGCCAAAAGCACGTGCACGAACAACGTACGACAAAAAGTGGTCGTTACACGAGCCCAAGCTTAGGACAGGAAGCCCACGAATGGAATTAGGCGCACCTGATGAGGCCCGCGAAAGGACTCAAAGTCGGACCGGATCCGGCCCGGTGGGCACACGGTTAGCTCATGCTCTCCAGATAATCACGCCCCAGAAAGCACATCACCTTAATGACCATTAAGGAGCCCACTAATTGACCCCCCACGATGCGTGTGGGAGGCTTGATGAGGGCGGATCACGGGGGCGTGAGTAGGGGGAGGCGATCAGGGGACGTGGATTGGGGGCCATCGTGGGCCAAACCCTATAAAGAGATAGCAGGGGTAACCGGGAGAAGGATGGAATCCTTGACACCTACAACTGAGGTACCACATTAACCAGACCTTGTTTTTCCCCATTATCCCCCTGCCGTAGCTCGGTTTGAGGATACGTGTGCTGGCCTCATCTTGAGCCGTACCGATCCCACTGGGTATTACATAGATCCGTTCTGACTTAGGCATCGGAGGGGACTTGGCCAGAACCAAGGTCTGCCCCCTGAGGAGTTTCCTCTTCTGTCCAGGAAGGAGCTGAGCCGAGGC
>CM061142.1:60667548-60692149 GCA_030789695.1 Scilla litardierei | reverse complement strand
CTAAGAGGATTTTTCGGAAATCCTATCTGTCTAAATGCGGGATGTGAGTCCAAAGGACTATTTGAGTAGAATAAGGGACTCAAAGTCAGACATTGTGGTGTCTGATCATCATCCTTACAACATCATTGAGACATACACTCCCTGGGAAAGGAGCGATGTTGTAATACGTGTTCATACCACGTATGCATTTCGACCACTGAGTTAGTAGCAATAGTGTTTGCTATTATGTGAGACTCAAAGGCCATATGGGCCTTAACTCTTACCCTCAAGGACTCCAATTGGTTCCTTCAGATTTGACGAAATGGTCGCTATCTTAGCGTGTTACTTATGGGCTATGATAATTCGGCTCGGCGGGGCACGTTAGAAAAGCGAGTCTAGTCAAGATCAGAAGGTTCGCAAGAAGAGGAAGATTGATTTCATATTAACATTTGGACTTTAAAGATTCAAAGCTGGCCAGCCAATTGTAATCCAGATGGGATTCAATTGTTGAATATAAAGTATAAGAAATATGAAGAAATAATCTAGGGTAAAGCATGCGTTGAACTACTCAACTTTGCACCTTCGAGGTCGTTGTGTATCTCTAACAAGTGCACAACAACAGACTCTACGCGCATGACGGTCGCATGGTCTATTTCTCGGTATGATAGATGAAAGAACTAAGAGAAAGACGTTCTCTTACAATCCCCTCAAGTGTGAGTGGGAGATGTTGGATATGGAAGACGTTAGTACACCCTTGTAGGGGATGTACGAGGGAATACGGACCTCGAACGTCGCGTACACGAAGTCGTACGCAAAGGGAATATGTTCCCTTGCGGAGAGGATCACTAGATTGAAGGGAAAGTCGCATTATATATGCATAAGTGCATGCGACATATGGCTAATAAAGGGGTAATATCTTAAGCTTATGTTGTACCATGCATATGGTACAACTTAAGCTTATAATGTGCCATGTATGATGGTACGCTTTAGTTAAATTGTTCCAAAGGAACAATTTACCCTAAAATAACTACCTTGGGGGCTATAAATAAGACCCAAGGGTAAGCCATTTCCTTACACTTTTGCATGGCATTCTTGCATGCATTTTCATTCTAGCGAAGCTCTGCCGAAATACTTCCTCTCCCTCTATCCAAGTTCTTAATCTAAAAGTAGAGATTTAGATTGTGGATTTAGTAGCCTTACTCCGTTCGTGAGAAGACTCAAACCGTCGTGGCGAATCCGAAGGCGAAGTTCGTAGACTACCGTGCCGCATACGCAAGCGTAAGTCTAAACTTCATTTATCGATCCTAACTCTGTTTTGGCAGGATCCTACATTAAGGACTTCTGCGCCGAATGGAAGATCAAGTTACTCTTCGCCTCGGTGGCAGACCCCCAGACCAACGGGATGGTCGAGGCCGCCAATAAATGCATCATAGAACCCCTTCGCAAGAAAGTAGAAGGCGCCGAAGGGAAGTGGCCAGAAGAGCTCCCCGGGATACTCTGGTCTTACCGCACGACCCACAAACAAGCCACGGGTGAGACCCCCTGCATGCTCACCTATGGCACCGAAGCGGTGGTCCCAGTCGAGGTGGGCGAGGAGTCCCTCCGCATCCGACATTTCGACGAAGAACGAAACGCCAAGGGTTTGGAGCTCGACCTGGAGCTCCTGGGTGAACGACGAGAACAGGCCTTGGCCACCATCATCCGCCAAAAGTAAAAGGTGGCGCGTTACTATAATTCCCGCGTCAAGGGGCGGAGTTTTCGTCAAGGGGATTTAGTCCTTAGAAAGGCGGTCTTTAGTCCAGAGGTCGCATGCAAAGGGAAACTGGCAGCTAAGTGGGAAGGTCCCTACCGGGTGATCAAAGTTCTAGGACCCGCCACCTATCGGCTAGCGAACTCGGAGGGAAAGACCCTCACCCATTCCTGGAACGCCGAACATTTGCGCAAATATTACCAATAAAGCCTACAAGATCGCCCACGAATGTAACTCTTTTTCCCCTTGCTCAATAAATTGGATTGATCCTGCTTTCTTCTTATAGCATGGCCGTAAAAGCCTCGCGAAGGCAAGGGACGACCCCCAAACAGGCTGGTCCCTCCTCCACGATTCGCCTGGTCGGAAAAATCCCCGAGGCCAAACCTCAGAGTAGGCTGACCACAAGGCGAGGGTAGCCTTCCCAGCAAATGAAACGGCTCAAACCGGCCATAAGGCTGGGGGCAACTCCCCCGGCGGACCGGCAAACCGACCGACCATAAGGCCAGGGGCGGCTCCCCGGGCGGGTCGGTCGAAGGGACGACTTCAGAGGTCGACCTCATCGGCTAGTCGCAGGACATGGGGTCGCTCCCCAGGCCAACTAACCAACCAAGCCGGGGGCAACTCCCCCGATACGGCTGCACGATGACCGAGCCGAGGGCAAATCCCTCGGCCCGTCGGCACGCCAACCAAGCCGGGGGCAACTCCCCCGATACGGCTGCACGATGACCGAGCCGAGGGCAAATCCCTCGGCCCGTCGGCATGCCAACCAAGCCGGGGGCAACTCCCCCGATACGGCTGCACGATGACCGAGCCGAGGGCAAATCCCTCGGCCCGTCGGCACGCCAACCAAGCCGGGGGCAACTCCCCCGATACGGCTGCACGATGACCGAGCCGAGGGCAAATCCCTCGGCCCGTCGGCATGCCAACCAAGCAGGGGGCAACTCCCCCTATATGGCTGCACGATGACCGAGCCGAGGGCAAATCCCTTGGCCCGTCGGCACGCCAACCAAGCCGGGGCAACTCCCCCTATACGGCTGCACGATGACCGAGCCGAGGGCAAATCCCTTGGCCCGTCGGCACGCCAACCAAGCCGGGGCAACTCCCCCTATACGGCTGCACGATGACCGAGCCGAGGGCAAATCCCTTGGCCCGTCGGCACGCCAACCAAGCCGGGGGCAATTCCCCCGATACAGCTGCACGATGACCGAGCCGAGGGCAAATCCCACGGCCCATCGGCACGCCAACCAAGCGGAGGTATAACGCCCCCGGTAGGAGCACCGACTCTTCTGCGTCAGAACCCAAAAGAAGGCCCCACCCCAAGGGGGGAGGTTAGCAATAGCAAGCAAGGAAAAGACACATTACTCTTGTAAGATACAAGGGGCTACATCAAAAGCCCTGGTCATGCAAAACTTAAGGACCAGGCCACGGATCTAAACACTCCCTCACTCGTCCCCTGGGGGGACCCCTTCCAGACCGTCAATAGGAGAAGCGCCGGACCGCTCCGGGATCTCTTCCTCCTCATCGGAGTACGCTTGAAGTTCCTCGAAGTTGATCTCCGCTAGCGGGAAACTCTTTCGAATCTCGGCTTGGCAGCGGGTGAATCCTTTCTCGAACGCCGTGGACATGGCCTTAGAGGAGAAGGAAAGGGCGTATTCCCTCACGGCATCCTGGGCAACCTTGTCAAGGTCCACATCTCCTAGCTCGTGAATCCGACCCTCGAGAGCGGCCACCTGCTGTTGGTGGTTAGATCGGATCATTTCGATCTCTTTCGATCTCGCGTTAAGCTGGGATAGGTAGGCCCTCTCCCTCTCTTCCGCCGCCTCCAGTAGGGCATTAAGTTCCTGGACATCGGCCGTGATGAAAGGGGCCGGATCGGCACCTGCCCCAGCTGCCGCGCCAGAGGCCGCGGTGAGCGCGACGACTTGCTCCTCGGCCTTGGACTTCTCGACCAGAGCTAAGGCTTTTTCCTGGTCCGACTTCTCCAGGGCGGAGGAGAGCTCGGCCACACGAGACTCCAAGGACTTCACGAGCGCCTTGGACAAGTGATCGGCCTCCTCCTCACCTTCTCGGGCCTCGGGAACTGGCGCTGCACCCGCCTTAGCCTTGAAGAGAGCCGCAAATTGGCGCCTCATCGAAAGCCCAACGGAGGACAGCTGCACAAGAGAGGCGGGAGTAAGCTGAGGATAGCAGCGGTAGACTGGGTTAGGAAAGAAACCCCACATGTTGGCCGGCCTAAACCACGAAAGCGGCCAGACGATCTCCACAGACCTCGTCCAAAGCGGCTCGGTCCAAGGGAAGGCTGTAGTTCTCGGCCACCCATGCCGCCAGGCTGCAGCCAGAAAAGACCGACTCACGCACTCCTACGGGGAAGCGAGGACGGAGGAGATCCTCCTCCCCCGGAGGTAAATCCGTAGGGGCAGAGCGGAACGCACCTAGGTACCGCTCGTACATATCAGGGAGAGGGCCTGGCTGCGGAGATGAGGGTGCAGCCCATGGCCAAACCGCCTCGGCCGAGGGTGACAGACCCCGGCCCGGGGGCGATGAAGCACTAACCTCCCCAACGAGGGTGCGGGCCTTCTTAGGGACGCCATGTTGGGAGGAAGAGGGGACCTTCCTCTTCGACTTCTCGACACCAGCCGTTGAGCGGTCAACACGTTGTTTCTTCCGGACCGCCAATACATGATCCCCTCTCTGAGAGATGGGGTCTGGAATCCCAACTTGAGGAGGAAGGGCCGAAGGACTGGAGGGAAACCCACCTGCGCAGTGGAAATTCATCATCAACCAACCCTACCGGCCACAAAACAGTAACAACAGAGCACTATCTTCTAAGCGATGAAGAACGGCAAAACTCACCAGCAGGCCACGTGGTCTTCCGCAGGTTGAGGTCAGAAAAGAGAACGGAAACTTTCCGATCGCCCGGTGGGATCGCTAGCAGGGCCTCCACGGTCTTGAGTTCGGCCGCAGTCGGGTCACCCAGCTCCAGAGCCAGCATCACGTCGACGCTCCAGTAAGTTGGGAAATCCATGTCCGACGGGCCGACAACGAAGAGATACTCCCCCTTCCAGAGCTTGACGGAGCTCGGCAGCCCCAGTATCAGGCTCTTCGAGGGCCGAGCGCTAATGTAAATTCAGGCCCCCGACTGATGGCGGCTCAGACGATAAAATTGGGAGAAGAGTCGGGGGGAGGGGACCAACCCCTTCTGAAGACAAAGCACGGTGAACCCGATGACGAGCCCGATCGCGTTGGGGCAGAACTGGCATAGGGCCACGCGATGAGCACGCAGAAACTCAACGATGAAAGGATGAATGGGGAACCGAAGCCCGAATCGGAAACACACCTCGTACACCCCGACTTCCTTCGGACCCGGAAAGCAGATCCGTTCGTTAGGCTCAGGGGCCCGGATGGAGTATGGGGGTAGAAGGTAGCGGTCACGCACATCTCCGGCGGAGGTGGCACAAAAGGAAGAAGGATATCCCAGAACCTCCAGAGGCACCACCGAGGGGTCACCCTCCTGACTACCAACCGCCGAGCCGGGGCTATCAGACGAGTCGAGGCGGACTGCATCCTCTGGACGACCCGAACCGGGGGCAGGAGAAGACGACATGACGAGGAGCTGGGGCAGTATTACAAAAAAGAAGATGCTGAAGGAAAATCTGGCCGAGGGAGTCCAACTGATGTCGGCGCTCCTTTCCTGATGCTCTTTGAATGACCCTGCACACGGTGGAGATGAATGCTAGGGGCACGTGGTGACATCAAAACGGCGGCGATGCTTTGAAAGCTGCACCAACAGGAGTTCAAATGAAGCGGTAATAATGACACCCATTTAATAGCGGAACCTCGACTGACGCACCCGTCGGATCATGAAAGGGTCACATCACCTGAACCGAACCGACGGAAGCCGAACGGTCCGGGTGATGGGGGCAATTGTTACGACTAATATGTAAGGCCCGAATTACAACGGCCCATGGCCCGAACTCAAAGGAGAAGCCCACCAGAGAAGACGGGCTCGCCCGAAGGGGGCCCACGGACGGAGCTGAAGGCCCAGCCACTTCGCCCCCGGAGGCACCCGACTGGCCCCCATTCGACCGGATTAACCACTCCCCCCTGAATCTGCGATCCCATGATGGCCATTAACGGACCCGTTAATGGGCCACCCCTCCACTACGCGCGAGTGGGAGGAGGCGGAGGCGGATCAAGAGGACGTGAGAGGAGGCAAGACGTGGGGCAATCACGGAAGACCCTATAAGGGGAAGACCAGGACGACAGAGAAAGGGGATCGAGACTCAGGTAATCAAGAGAGAGGTACTCCATCAACGACCTAGGCATTCGCCACTCCATTTCCTCCCTCCCCCTTTGCTCGCGCCGCCTGGGTTGACGTTCCGGCTTCCTTGCAAGCCGGATCTCCCCCACCGAGTATCCTTTCAGACCTTGATATGACTTAGGCATCGGAGGGGATTTGGCCGGAACCTAGGTCCGGCCTCCCTGACGAGTTTCCTCATCTGTTCAGGAAGAAGACATCCGAGGCGCCGAGGCTACCTCTCAGCGTCGGCCGGCTACCCCCCATCGCAGTCGTCAGGCGGACGGCTGCTCGGTCATCATCCCACTTGCAAGGCGCCGAGGATATCCCTCGACGCGGATCCGACCGAGGCCGAGCATTACTCAGCCAAGGCCGAGCGCAACTTACCGAGCCGAGGCTTCTCCTCAGCTCTTCCACGCCGAGAACGTGAGGACTCGGCAATCCCAAGGGACCCCCAAGTCGGCCCCTTGATCACGTTGACCATACAGCTGGCGGTCAACGAACTGTGGTGAGAAAACACCCGTAAACAACTTGTATCCCTAAGAAGACCATATAAATAGTCTCTTAGCTAATTTAGGGGTTTTCATAATGAGAGAAAAATAACCTAAAGAGAAAAGAGGCTAGGAAAGAGAGAGTGCTTTGAAGAAGGAGACGCAAATGTTGAGGATTTATGTCTTAAATCCTTGTAAGATGCTTTGGTGTAACAACCCGATTTCCCGGGCCCGTTACTTTTTGGTATTTGCGCAGGTCCTGCAGTTAACCAGTGAAAACAAAATAGCCACGATGCAGAAATGTACAAAAATACCCAAATAGTGTCCAATTATTACATCCATATTGTACAAGAATTGTCCAACAATCGTACATGAAGGAAAGTAAATACAACTGGAAACAACTCTGAAAGCTGCAGACTCATGGACAAATTCTGGCGCTATTAACTCTAGAGCATCTGCCTCCATATGTACGTCGTCTGCGGTGCCACAGATATGGAACCGTAGGTAAGTCACAACAATTCTAGCAATAGAAACAAAGTAGTGCAAAATTATGGAACAGACTATAGTAAACAAAAGATGGTCAGATAGGTACAAAAGTAAAGTATGAGCTGACATGTACGTAAGAGAATAAGTAAAGTACTGGTAACTGCTCAGGTGTAGTATGTAATGCATAAAGTAAAGATGACTGTACAAGTGCAAAAGTAACGATTGTGGCGTGGCATGTAATACTTTGACCAATGAGAAGTCAATAGTAAGGCAAACCAGGTTAACAATGTTTTGCCAATCGGTAATGGGATGACAATAGATAGACCTAGTAATACTTAAGATGGTTGTCGTTTGACTATCTAATAGTGTAGGCAGGCCTAATAATAAGAAGTCTAACTTAACTCCCAAATCAGCCAGTCAGTCAGGGCTTGAAGGCACATGTCACTTCAAAGACCGCAGGAACAAGTCCATTGGTTGACCAACCCCCTTCCCATTCTTTTCTAGACACTGATTCAGTCGTAATTTAAGACTGCTCATTATTATATCCTTCTACACATTCGAGTAGTCTCAACTTAGTCCGTAGAATAATGGTATCAATTCAACAATAGTGGCATAGTAAACAAACAAACTAGTGCATCAGTCTTAAATGCCACAAGGGCCCGATAGTGTGCTCCGTAAATGTCCGAGGGCCCAATAGTGTTTTCTGTAATGTGCTCCGTAAATTTCCGAAGGCCCAATAGTGTATTCCGACAATACAAACCACCATGAGTACAATACAGCAATCAAACTAGTGCATCAGCCTTGGCTCGAGTGTACGATATGCAACCAGAAGTGCACCCATCCCACGAAGCAACTCGTGGAATATCTACCTACCATTCCTGCAAGGTGATGGTACAGCTTAACTAATAAGGGTGGACCCGGTCACTCCCGCACACTGCGTAGCTCAAGACTACCCCATATCCCGTGTATTACCATAGTCCAATATTCATATGAGTGTTCGTATCAATATGGCCTCATGGGCCCTGGTATCAATCATGCTAGTGCAACAGTCTTAGCTCGAGTGTACGATATGCAACTAGAAGTGCACCCATCCCACGGAGCAACTCGTGGAATATCTACCGACCATCCCCTTTAGGGTGATGGTACAGCTTACCAAATACGGGTGGACCCAGTCACTCCCGCACACTGCGTAGCTCAAGACTACCCCATAACCCATGTTGTATCACATTTCACATTTATATCAGTATCCGTGTCCGTATCCATATCCGTATCTGTATGGCCTCATAGGCCCATCATTTCGTACATCCAACAATGTGTACAACAATACATCCATCAATGAGTTCATCAAATACATTTATATGGTAGTTACTTGCTGAAAAGTCAAGGCAGAAGCCTCAACAGAGAATATCAGTCCTGAGCAATGCTTTGAAGTCCAACAACTATGATATCTAATTCCATAAAAGTGCACTATCTCAATTCAGTCCTCAGCAATGCTTTGAAGTCCAACAACTATAATGTTCAATTCCATAAAAGTGCACTATCTCAATTTAGTCCTTTAGTCATTCCACTATTGATTAGTTTTATGGTTAATTAGGTCTCTAATCATCTGTTCATGTCAATAACTGTTCTGAGACTAAATGACATGTCCTAAGTTCATACGAGTACACTATCCAGATTTCCAAAGTTAGAATTAGAGTGACTTACCCTATTTAAGATCGTCGTGGTAAGATGAGGTTGGAGCTAGAACTTTTAAAGATGCTTGTGCACGAGAATTGGTACCTGCAAATATAAAAACTCATCAGTTACAGGCTACCCTATTTCTATTTATTTGATTTGGTCGTTTCGATTTTATAATCGATTGAAACGTTGTCAAAAGGTGTTTTAAATTTTTCTATAGCCTAGATATAAGAAAAATAATTTTATCGTAGGAGGAAATATTTTTCTGAAGTTTATACTAATTGTTATAATTTTTAAAAGCTTAAAATCAATTTAAAAACTAATTTTTAATTAAGTACGTAATTATTCAATAAATTATTCTGGATGCAATCTGTATCGGAAAGTTGCAAATAATCTGTCAAAATGACCGTCTCGAAGAGTACTTTAACATATATTTTTATCACATATTGGTTTACGTGAAAATAACAAGTTATCTATTTTTGAATGAAAATAACATATTTAACTTTTAGGCTTAAAAATTAATTCTGGGAAATCTAAGCGTCCGATTGAGATGAAACTAGCGCCATTGGGTCCGGAATGTCATTTCTGATTTTCTAAAGCTAGTCTCGCATTTTTCTGGGGCCTATATAATTAGTTATGGATTTATAACCATTAAACCCTATTAATAATTATTTAAAATTACGAAAATACGAAAGTTTCCCGTATTTACGAACGTGCCATCGGGGAGTTTTACGTACCTTACGCCGTTGCAGCAAACGAGAGGGAGGGGGATTTCGCGTCGGTCGTCGGCGGTGGGCTCGGAGCAGCGTGGTGGCGGGCGGTCTGAACATCGATGGTGGTGGATGCGGGCGGCGGGAAGCGGCAGTGGCGGCGAATTCTGCAGCAGCGGCGGTAAAGGCGGACGGCGATGCTATCGATGGAGGCGGTGGGTTGCTGCAGCGAGCGGGGAGGAGGCGGAGGACGGCGAGCTCGGAGATGGGGGCTCGTCGGATCGTGGGGTGCTGTACGGGGAGCGGGGAGAGGGATGGAGGCGGGGCGAGCAGCGAAGATCGGAGCTCCCCCTCAGAGCTGCTGCTGTTGCTTCATCGGAGCAGCGGGCTTGGGGTCGAGACGACGGCGAGGGGGCTCCGGTGATGACTCGAAGCGGAGGGGAGCAGCGTGTTGGTAGCAACGATCTATGAACTTCGTGTTTGATGATAACAAACATGTGTGAAAGTTTTAACATGGGTGTTAAGTGTTTCAGGAACGGCGAACATGCGACAAATTCACAGACGGACTTGGTCAATGTGCGAAGGAGAAAGAGAGAGAACCTAGCTTGAGTCGACGCTTATCTATTGGAGTAAATTCCTTATCCTATTCCGTATCAAGCCCAAACTCCATTCCCATTGCAAATCACCCTATCACTAGCACTCTCTATAGCCTGATTAATCCTAGCCCTTGATCCTTTTTTCTTGCCACAAAAACCGAAGGTTGGCCGAAATATACAAGAACCAAGGAGCAGCCGCACAAAAATTCTCAAGCCAATCAAAAAAAAATTACTTGGGCCGCAACTTTGAGTGTTTTCTTGTAAAAAAATCCCAGGCCTCGTATCTTCAACATCCAAAAAATTTAATTAAAAAACACTTCATATAGTAACCTGCAGGCCGAATTTAAAAAGCCCACACGCACAAAACCCTAGAACCCTAGGTTACCAGCCGTGAGTTTCAAAAAGAGAGCACTTCAATGTTTTTTTTGAACAGCCGCCCCTTGCTTCGAGCTGCATCATCAACATGCTGAATTATTTTGTTTCTTCTCCTCTTTGAGACTCAAAAATCACAGGCCAGTAAACAAATATTCTCAAGAGGCCAAATAATTTCTCCAAGGCAATATCATTGACCACGCAAACCCTCCGAACAAGCATCCAAATTTTTTTTTCTTGTGTGCCGCCCTTTTTCTTTTGGAGCTGCTTGTTTCCACATCAAAAAAAACATTAGAGATTTGGAGCTGCTTGTGTGCCGCCCATTGTTTAATCCCAAAAAGCAAAGGCCAGCCAAATAACCTAAGTGCAAGCCGCAACTATTAGAGGGCCGAATATTTGAAGAAGCTCTCCATTCAAGCACATGCCGTAACTTTTTGTTCTCTCCTTGGGAAAACTTGAAGAGCACAGCCGCAAGTTGTTTGTGTTGGAGAGACAGTCAGAATCATTTGCCTTTGTTTGTTGGGGGCAGCAAGATTCAAGAGATCACAGGCCGTAAATTATTAGCAGCAGTTCCCAAACTCCAGAGCCTCCATATTTGAAGAATCATCCACAGCAGCAAACTTTTGATAGCAAGGATTCATTGCCGCAATTTCAGAGACCCAACAAGAAAGGGAGGCCAAGCTATTGAGGGAACTAGGGACTATTACATGTCAGACTGTTTCTGACCACGCGCTGAACGACAGAGACACCAACGCCGTCACGACTGAGCAATTCTAAACTCCAAACTTTATTTTATTTGTGATTTGGTGTTGTGATCTCTGTGAAACTATTTTATTATTTGTTTTGGGGACTTGGCTAGTTGGGACTAGCCAAGAGAGAGAGAGCTTTACTAGTATTGTTATTGTTTGGGCACTTTAGTGAGTGCAGGTGCTGAGAACCAGGTGAGTGTAGGGTTGGTGCCCTAGCTACAGGTTGTACCAGTTAACTCTAATAATCTAGTATTGCTTTTGGGGCTGGATGTAGGTCGTGGGTGCGACCGAACCAGGGTATATCGCCTGTGCATGTTGTGACTACTTTTCTATACTCTGCATCTGGTTGATTGTGCTATAACTGCGTGTGATTTCTCGTGGGTTGCACGAGAATTTTTATAAGCCTATTCACCCCCCTTCTAGGCTTAGATCCAGATCCAATAAGTGGTATCAGAGCGAGTTTAGAGGATCTAGCCTAGTTGATCATGTCAATGAATATGTCTGATAGTGCTTTTGCTGAGGGACAGTCTATTTCCCGTCCCCCCAAGTTTAATGGTGTTGATTTTGCTTATTGGAAAACTAGGATGAGGATTTATTTAGCTGCTGTTGATTATGATGTATGGAGCATTGTAGAAAAAGGCTATAAAGCTCCCACCATTAATGTTGCTAATAATGAAATGATAAAACTAGAAGATAAGTGGGATGACTTTGATAAGAAGCATTTTTCATTGAATAACAAAGCTATGAATGCATTGATCTGTGCTTTAGATAAAGCTGAGTTTAACCGTATATCTCAATGTCAAACTGCGCAGGAAATTTGGCATACTCTGGAGGTGACACATGAAGGTACATCGCAGGTTAAGGAGTCCAGACTTGCGCTACTCAGCACTGAATATGAAAGCTTCCGCATGCTTCCATCAGAGTCAATTAAAGAGATGTTTGCGAGGTTCACAGACATCGTTTACAAATCTACCTCTCTTGGAAAGCCGTACTCGAGTCTGGAGCAGATCAGAAAAATCTTAAGAGCATTGCCTAGTACCTTCCGTCCTAAAATCACAGCTATTCAGGAAGCAAGGGATTTATCGCAGATGAAAGTGGAGGATCTGATAGGGAACCTGATGTCCCACGAGCTAAAGCTGCAGAGCATTGAACTGAGAGAGAAAGATGAATTGAAGACTTCAAAGGCAATAGCCCTTCAGGCTAAGGAGGATGAAGATGGAGATGAAGAGGAGGCCTTTTTGGTGAGAAGCTTCAAGAAATATATCAGAACTGGCAACGGGAGATCAGAGATGCTGAAAAGGTTTAATCGCTCTAAATTTAATTCTAATAATAAATCTTTTGAGCAGAATACTACTGATCCGGTTACATGTTTTAAATGTAAAAATCAGGGACATTTTATGAAACAATGCCCTCAAGGAAAGAATAGCGCTGCGGAGCAAAAGGAAAAATCTTTGGTGCTCACATGGGATATGGACAACGAGGATGAATCTCAAGAGGAAGTTGCACATTCCTCTCTTTGTCTGATGGGAGAACTAGATCAGGTAAAATCTTTAACTAAAGCTCAACTAGTGACTACCTTTAAAGAAATGCAAGATGAAATTGAAAGGTTGGAATCAACTGTTGAGTTACTTGAATCTCATGTAGAGAAGTTTAAAAATGCTAATTTTGAATTGCAACAAGACAATTATAATATGTCATTAGAAGTTGATGATTTTAAAGAGAAAATTGCTGCATGTAATTCTACTATTAGCTCTTTGAAAAAGGAAAAATCTCGCATGCCTACTGAAACTGAGTGTCTGAATTGCTCTACTTTACTTAAAGATATTAGCATGTTTAAACTAAATACGATTAAGCTAGAAGTGGAAAATGAATCGCTAAATGAGAAAATTTGCATGCTAATAAATGAAAATAAAGAGCTAGAGAAGAAGATGGCTAATCTAAAAAAGAGTGAGGAAGAGAACAAAAAGGCCTTCATTAGTAAATGTACCATGCTTGTTAATGAGAACATGTTTTTAAAGTCTAAAATATCTGATCTTGAATTGTCTATTAAAAAATTTGGTGTTGGAAAGCATTCACTAGACATTATTCTAGGTAATCAGATACACGGAAATAACAGGCGTGGCTTGGGATATGGAAATAAAATTGATGAGAGGCCTAAAATTTATAGAAAGAATCAAAAAGAAACTGGCGTAGGAAGAAGCATGTTTGCTAAATGTTATACATGTGGTGGTGTTGGTCATGCTTATTATAATTGCAAGTATAGGAATACCAACATCAAATTTAAGCAAATTTGGGTTCCAAAAAATAAAGTGACTAACACTAGTGGACCTATTTGGATTCCTAGGTCACACATATAATGCTCTTCTTATGTGTAGGTACATGGCACGGCTAAGGAACAAAAGTGTGAGTGGTACTTAGACTCTGGCTGCTCAAGACACATGACAGGTGAAAGAGAAAAGTTCTTTAGCCTTACAAAGCATGAAGGAGGAAGCGTTACTTTAGGGGACAATGGAAAATGCAAGGTAATTGGTAAAGGTGTTGTAGGTAACAACACCTTTCGGCTTACAGATGTCCTATTGGTTGAAAAGTTGAAACATAACCTCATTTCTATCAGTCAGCTGTGTGACAAAGGTATGAAAGTTGAATTTGATGAAAAACTTTGTAGAATCATTGATAGATCCACAGGTGACATTATTATTACTGCAAATAGAAAGAATAATGTGTATACTCTTATGATTGAAGAACTAACTGTTTCTAAATGCTTGCTTGTAGGTGAAGAAGAGGCCACACTATGGCATATACGATTAGCACATGCAAGCATGGCATTGATAAAGAAGCTCGAAAGCAAAAATTTGGTAAGAGGACTACCGCATCAGACATATGAGAATGGTAAGTTGTGCGTGGCATGCACCAAAGGTAAGCAAACCATAACTACTTTCTCTAGCATTAATGAAGTTGCCACCACACGTATATTGGAATTAGTGCACATGGATTTATTTGGTCCAACAGACATTGCTAGCCTAGGAGGTAAAAAGTATTGCTTAGTATTGGTGGATGATTTCTCTAGATATACATGGGTATACTTCCTAGCCAAAAAATCAGACTCATTTGACCATTTTCAAAATTTTTGCATACAAGTTTCTAATGAGAAAAACGCTTCCATTGTAAAAATTAGAAGCGATCATGGAGGTGAGTTTGAAAATGCTATTTTTGAAAAATTTTGTTTAGAAAAAGGAATTTTACATGAATTCTCTTCTCCTAGAACACCTCAACAAAATGGGGTGGTCGAGAGAAAGAATCGCACATTAAAAGAGATGGCTAGGAGTATGTTAAATGAATATAGCTTGCCTATGTCTTTTTGGGCTGAGGCCATTAATACGGCATGCCATGTATGCAACAGAGTTATGCTTAGACCTATACTAAATAAAACATATTATGAACTATGGCATTGCAACACCCCGAAAGTTTCTTACTATAGAGTTTTTGGATGCAGGTGCTTTATATTAAATACTGCAGATCAGCTTGGCACCTTTGAATCAAAATCAGATGAGGGAGTGTTCATAGGATATTCAGCAAGGAGAAGAGCATACATGATTTATAATAAACGCACACTTGCAATTGTTGAATCTATAAATGTAAAGTTTGATGAATCTGATATAAATTCTTTGGATTGCAGGCAGAACATTGAAGAGGAAAATGTAGAACAACAAGGCATTCCAAAAGTTAATGAGGAGCAACCTGAAATACAGAAAGAAGCTGAAACTGATTCGACAGAAATACAAGATGAAGCAGTTACCAGAGGAGAGTTGAGATTCACTCCAAACCACCCACCAGACTTAATCCTAGGTGAGCCTACGGCAGGTATTCGCACACGTTCCTCTTTTAGAGATTGCGCTCTATGTATTTATGGTGACTTTATTTCTGTAATAGAGCTTAAGACTATAGATATTGCTTTAGAAGAGGAAAGTTGGGTTTTGGCCATGCAAGAGGAATTAAATCAATTTGTCAGGAATAATGTCTGGAAACTAGTACCTAGACCCACTGATTATCCTGTAGTTGGTACTAAATGGGTGTTTAAGAATAAGCATGATGAATCTGGTAATGTTATTAGAAATAAGGCTAGGTTGGTAGCTAAAGGGTATAATCAAATTGAAGGGATTGATGTGGATGAGACTTTTGCACCAGTTGCTAGGCTTGAGTCCATTAGAATCTTGCTAGCTTTTGCAAGTTATAAAGGGCTCAAACTGAAACAAATGGATGTAAAAAGCGCTTTTCTTAATGGCTACCTAAAAGAAGAGGTATTTGTTGAGCAACCCCCAGGTTTTGAAAGCCATAATTTTCCAAACCATGTTTATAAATTGGAAAAAGCTTTGTATGGTCTTAAGCAAGCTCCACGAGCTTGGTATGACCGTCTAAGAACATATTTGTTGGAAAATAATTTTAAAAAGGGGAGTGCTGACAATACACTATTCTTGATGCATGAATCTGAAGACTTTCTCATTGTGCAAATTTATGTTGATGACATTATTTATGGTGCTACTAACGATCTTTTATGTCAAAAGTTTGAGAAAGTCATGCAGGATCAGTTTGAGATGAGCCTTGTGGGAGAGCTGAAATATTTTCTGGGGTTCCAAGTAAAGCAAGGTAAGGAAGGCATCTTTCTATCTCAAACCAAATACATCAAGGAACTTCTGAAAAAGTTTGGGATGGAGAAGTCTAAAGGAATTGGAACGCCGATGTGCCCCAACACGAAAATGGACAGGGATGAACAAGGAGTTGCAGTGGACCAAAAGCTATATCGAGGTATGATTGGTTCTTTATTGTACTTGACTGCATCTAGGCCTGATATAATGTTTGCTGTATGTTTGTGTGCACGCTTTCAATCAAACCCAAAAGAATCTCATTTGAAAGCCATTAAAAGGATCTTTAGGTACCTAATCAGTACACCTACTTTAGGCCTTTGGTATCCTTCTAGTGGTAACTTTGATTTGGTGGGTTATTCTGATGCTGATTATGCGGGTAGTTTAACTGATAGAAAGAGCACTAGTGGCACTTGTTTTATGCTAGGACACTCTTTAGTTTCATGGTCTAGTCGTAAGCAAAATAGTGTTGCATTATCCACTACTGAAGCAGAGTATATTGCCCTCGGCAGTTGTTGTGCTCAAGTACTGTGGATGATGCAAACATTATCTGACTACGGACTAGCTCTTAAAAGAGTTCCTCTTCGATGTGATAGCAAGAGTGCCATAGATCTTTCTAATAATCCCGTACACCACTCTCGTACTAAACATATTGACGTAAGACACCATTTTCTTCGAGATAACCTCATTAAAGAGGATGTGTCTGTGGAGTTCGTTCCTACGGAATCACAACTTGTAGACATATTTACTAAACCTTTGGTTGAGGCTCGCTTTTGTCTTCTTCGTCTTGAGCTTGGTATTATTGATAAAACTTAGTACGAGATTCCATGCTTTCTTGTGTGCTTGAACTTTTTTGTTTGTGTGCTAGTAGTTGCATTGTTATGTGTGCATGATTTATTTTTTTATTTGTGTGATTGCATCTCATGTTTGCTTTAGTATCTCATGCATTACAAAAACAAAAAAAATTAAAAAACAAAAACAAAAAAATGGTGCTTCAATGTGTATCTTTCTCTTTGATTCATTAAAAAAAGGTATTCATGAATGATTTTCATATTTATGTAGAAATTGCTGTATTATTTCCTCTGCTACATGCGCATGTTCTTCTTTCTAAATATTCATGGCATATTCAATGTTAGAAAATAACTTGATTTCTACACCTCATATTTCACTCCCACATGTATTATTATTGTTGCACATTTGGAGAAATCGTTTATGAAATTGGAAATGTGAATGTAGGAGGAAAACTTAACTGGAACTCTAAGGGATATGATATACCTTGCCATGAATAAAAATTGAGCATTAAAACATGTTACTACAAGTATAAAAATTGAAAAAAGAAAATACATGCTCTGTATGAAAAATGGATACAATCCTTGGCAATGGTATTACCCACGAGTATCCAACATAAGCTTTATGGGTAAACTTTAGCGTTGGTGTACTTACTCGTCAAGCAATGCCACCCCCACATCTAAGAGTCCTTATAGGCTATGTTTTGGGGTGTGGTACCTTGAACTCATTTTTTTTAATGAGGTGGGAAAAATCAATCCTAGGTGATAGACCGTTATTTGGAAAATGTGGATTGGTCTTGGTTGACTTTCTTAAATGATTCTCCATATGTACTTCAATTTTAATCATCGCACGTACACGTTGGTGTTGAGGTCGTAGTTGTTTAATTTCATTGTTTTTGACTTGATTATTCTATCAGTGTCTGCATGCAATTGTTGGTAAGGGCTAATAATACACTTTTTTTTGCATAACATATGATTTTGAATTCGTGGTATGGCTTTTGATGATAACAAAGGGGGAGAAAAATTGGGAAGATTTGGTATTGCCATTTGGTATTGCTTGGTATTTGGCATTTGGTACTATCTTTGTAATGCTCGTGAATATGATTGTTTGCTTAAGGGGGAGCATAATGAACATTGGGGAAGCACAAAAATAGGAGGAGCATGCATATTGTTAATTTTGCACACCATTGTTTACGCCTCATTACTTGTCATCGCATGTCACCTCTATCCTCATACTCACACAAACACTATTTGAAACTTTATTGTGCAAATCTTATACTTGGTTTGTCATCATCAAAAGGGGGAGATTGTTGGTAGCAACGATCTATGAACTTCGTGTTTGATGATAACAAACGTGTGTGAAAGTTTTAACATGGGTGTTAAGTGTTTCAGGAACGGCGAACATGCGACAAATTCACAGACGGACTTGGTCAATGTGCGAAGGAGAAAGAGAGAGAACCTAGCTTGAGTCGACGCTTATCTATTGGAGTAAATTCCTTATCCTATTCCGTATCAAGCCCAAACTCCATTCCCATTGCAAATCACCCTATCACTAGCACTCTCTATAGCCTGATTAATCCTAGCCCTTGATCCTTTTTTCTTGCCACAAAAACCGAAGGTTGGCCGAAATATACAAGAACCAAGGAGCAGTCGCACAAAAATTCTCAAGCCAATCAAAAAAAATTACTTGGGCCGCAACTTTGAGTGTTTTCTTGTAAAAAAATCCCAGGCCTCGTATCTTCAACAGCCAAAAAGTTTAATTAAAAAAACACTTCATATAGTAACCTGCAGGCCGAATTTAAAAAGCACACACACAAAAAACCTTAGAACCCTAGGTTGCCAGCCGTGAGTTTCAAAAAGAGAGCACTTCAATGTTTTTTTTGAACAGCCGCCCCTTGCTTCGAGCTGCATCATCAACATGCCGAATCATTTTGTTTCTTCTCCTCTTTGAGACTCAAAAATCACAGGCCAGTAAACAAATATTCTCAAGAGGCCAAATAATTTCTCCAAGGCAATATCATTGACCACGCAAACCCTCCGAACAAGCATCCGAATTTTTTTTCTTGTGTACCGCCCTTTTTCTTTTGGAGCTGCTTGTTTCCACATCAAAAAAAACTCTCCATTGTTTAATCCCAAAAAGCAAAGGCCAGCCAAATAACCTAGGTGCAAGCCGCAACTATTAGAGGGCCGAATATTTGAAGAAGCTCTCCATTCAAGCACATGCCGTAACTTTTTGTTCTCTCCTTGGGAAAACTTGAAGAGCACAGCTGCAAGTTGTTTGTGTTGGAGAGACAGTCAGAATCATTTGCCTTTGTTTGTTGGGGGCAGCAAGATTCAAGAGATCACAGGCCGTAAATTATTAGCAGCAGTTCCCAAACTCCAGAGCCTCCATATTTGAAGAATCATCCACAGCAGCAAACTTTTGATAGCAAGGATTCATTGCCGCAATTTCAGAGACCCAACAAGAAAGGGAGGCCAAGCTATTGAGGGAACTAGGGACTATTACATGTCAGACTGTTTCTGACCACGCGCTGAACGACAGAGACACCAACGCCGTCACGACTGAGCAATTCTAAACTCCAAACTTTATTTTATTTGTGATTTGGTGTTGTGATCTCTGTGAAACTATTTTATTATTTGTTTTGGGGACTTGGCTAGTTGGGACTAGCCAAGAGAGAGAGAGAGCTTTACTAGTATTGTTATTATTTGGGCACTTTGGTGAGTGCAGGTGCTGAGAACCAGGTGAGTGTAGGGTTGGTGCCCTAGCTACAGGTTGTACCAGTTAACTCTAATAATCTAGTATTGCTTTTGGGGCTGGATGTAGGTCGTGGGTGTGACCGAACCAGGGTATATCGCCTGTGCATGTTGTGACTGCTTGTCTATGTTGAATATTGGACTCCCCGGATTTGGTTTTGATGATGAGCAAACATAAATAATTCATGAACTAACAATTTGTGAGCGCAGTATTGGAGATCGTCGCAAAATTCACGAGAACATTCAAAGCGACATCTCAAGACTTCTCAAAGCTCGTATTCATTGCCTAAAGCTTCGTTGAAGCTCTTGGACCGTTTTGGAAGTCATGAAGAATTAATCGAGGCTCTCGAAGACCGTTCCTTAAGGTTTTATTTATAGTCTTTTAGCTTCGATCTATAGAATGTTAAGCCTTGAGTATATCTTACAATTCTATCTTCATAACGCTCATATCGTAGCTCTAGGATCTTAGTACAAGTTCATTCTAACTTCCTCGAAGCGTCGCACTTCGATTCGGACTTGTTTGTGCATGTTAGTTGGTACAAGAAGAAGTACTGACCGACTAGATGGTGATCTAGTCGGTCAGCAAAGCTTCTTGGACCGACTAGTTTACTTCCTTAATTTCTTGTTCAGTACTGTTTACAGTTAGTCGGTCTACGTTGACTCACCGACCGACTAGTTTGTGAACTAGTCGGTCAGTGATGCTTCTTTGACCGACTAGTTGTGATTTACTGTACTTGCCAAATTTCTCCTAAGCTACTGTTTATCGTTTAGTCGGTCTAAGAACGTTTGGTGACCGACTAGTTGACAATCTGGTCGGTCAACTTTTGTTCTTGGACCGACTAAGTCAACTTGTATTCAGACTATTTCATTTTGCCTCTTAGTCGGTCTACGTTCACTGACTGACCGACTAGTTGTGAAACTAGTCGGTCAGAATGTCTTCTTGGACCGACTAGATTTCTAGGTCTGAATTTCTCTTTCTTCTCAGTTCCTCACTTAGTCGGTCCATGTTGTTTGACTGACCGACTAGTTGATGAACTAGTCGGTCAGTGGTTGTTCTTTGACCGACTAGTTGCCTCAGATTTCTATCCGTTGGGAATTAACCTAATTTGTTTTTATGGGACCCTATAAATACGAACCTAGGTCATTTCTCTCTAGGTTAGAGCTGCCATTAAGAGATTCATTGAGATAGAAAGGGATAGCCATTCTCACTCATTTCCAAAGCTCTCTTCCTCACAAGAAACCCATTCTCTCACTTTCTAGATCTAGAATCCATCTTGAGAGAAGCTTGTTCTTGGTGAGCCCTTCAAGCTCTAGCTTGATTCAAGTCTCCAAATCATTCCTAGGCACCCATTGCTGGTCATTTCCTTGGTGCTAGGTCTTGGTGATTTCATCTTCCTCAAATTCTTCCTTTCACCTATTTGGGTAAGAAAAACTCAAGGTATAGGATTTTGTGGTAAGATTGTTTATTTCATTCTAAACTCTTTTATATTGCTTATTGGTTCTCTCGGTTGTGAGAGAAAGTTGTGATCCCGGGTTGTGGGATTCACTATTGCCATTGCATGTATGATTTGATCTTGTGAAGGTTTTTCACAAGATATTCATAGTGAAAATCTTGGGTTAGGGTTTCTAACCAAAGTATCCGGAGGGGATCCGGGTGGTTGGGACGTAGGATCACCGGGAACAAGTCGGGGAGACTTAGGTGGATCCGAACCCAGTAACATCGTTTGTTTGCTTTGTTAATTTTGTTGTTGTCATTCAATTTAAGCTTCCGCAAATTGATTTGGTAGTTGTTTGCACTATAATTTGGAATTATACTCCTTGTTATTTTTAAAGTACTATGCACCCCCCTCTAGTACTTGTGCAGTAGCTTGTAGGGCATTACAGTCTATACTCTGCATCTGGTTGATTGTGCTATAACTGCGTGTTATTTCTCGTGGGTTGCACGAGAATTTTTATAAGCCTATTCAACCCCCCCTCTAGGCTTAGATCCAGATCCAACACAGCGTTGGCGGGGTATGCTCCGACGGCGAGGACAGGAGATGGGTCTCTGGTGTTTGCTGGGGGTTACAGTGAAGGCAGACGGTGGCGGGAGAACAGGCGGACGGCGAGGGCTCGAGTGCTCCGGGAGGCGGCAACTCGAGGCAAGCGGAGGAGGCGAGCTCGAAGTTTCGACGGGCGGCGTGGGTCTGGGCTCACGGTGGAGGGTGTGCAGTCGGAGCGGAAGGGAGCTCCGTCGGAGGCGTCAGTCAAGGCCGTCAGGCTTCGCCGGAGACGATGTCGAGAAGGCGTGGGTTCGGCTTGTTCATGGGTTCGGTAAGCGGGCCTGGGGATAATCGAATGGGATAGGGGGGTTACGGGCTAAGTGTTGAGGGAGGAGGGAAAACAGTACGTGGTTTTGTGTGTTGGATGAAGAGAGGATTAAGTGGGGTTTAAATAATCAAATTATTAGTAGTATAAACCTACTTCATTTATTATTTAGTCAATAGCATTAATTTGATTTAGGTGAACATTTGACTAATGAAAAATATATGAATTAAGTGAGTTCCTCGTGGGCTGCAAGAAGTTACGTAGAAGATTTGAATTGATGATTACGGGTAAAATTGATTAGGGAGATGTAACTAAGGGGTTAAAAAGTCATTAGTGAAAGTCATTTTGCAACGAAATTACGATTTTACCCCTACTAGTAAATGTGTCTGAAAAATTACGAAAACATACTCACGGTTTCGTATCGTCGCGAGGATCGCGAATACAAGATCCGTTTCAGGTTTCGAGCTACGGAAATACTAGTTTTAGGCCAAAATGTTTAGGAAGCGGGTTTGCGGGTTCTATACTGATTTGACTTCAGAAAATTATGAAATTAATGTGGAAAGCCCTAAATGATCATTGAATGTTACTGTAAAAGTTTGAAAATGTTTTGAAGCTGTTTGATTAGAAAATAAATTCATAAAGCCAAAACGGTAATAACTGAAAATGAATTTTATCAGAAATGTTTTGAGTATTTGTTGAAATCCGATCTCACTAAAATACTCCATAACTAGTCTGGTACTTCAAAATATTTTTATAAGAAATTTTTGAAATAGTAAAACTCCTGACAAATCATTATAAAATATTTTAAAAATTGAAAAATTGGTCAAATACGTAAATAGTTTGTCTTGATGAAAACATGCCGTTACATCCTACCCTCCTTAAGATAATTCCGTCCTCAGAATTAAGAAGACCGATCATTGCCTAAGCAAATCAAACGATCGAAAGAAAGGCTTGATGAATGATTTTGATAAATGAAAAATAAGTTGTTAATAGCATGAAATATAATGTGATATCATAGCATCAAGAAAACAAGAGATGTTATATATGAATACATATTATTGACATCAACATAGCTTCCGTAACTAATCCTGAGATTAGTATCATTACAATAGTTACTCTGACTTCTCAAGTAGTCGAAAATTAACATGAGATGATAACATCTGTCCGAACTTGGAACCTGAGGTGATAAGCCAGTAGCAAGCTATTTAAACCACATAAACCGAAAGACCATAAAGTTTATTCGTGCTACTGGTGACTAACTGGATCTAGCCATAGATGTTCGTTCATAATATATAGAATGTAACGATTAATCCACGGGTGCCAACAACATCAATCTCCATAATGCCCAACCACATGCTATCGTCCAGATCAACGCCCAAAGGTAAGTACAGGGCCACCACCCAAAATCAGTACTCACTTCCAGTATTCCTTCCATAAATCTCCATAATATCCCACAATAAGGCAAGATCCAAGCTCTCATCCAGAGCCAAGCACAAGGCCTACATCCAACTTCAACTCCCAAGGCCAATATCATGCCAATAAGCATTGCCATCCTCCTTCCGTAGACCAATACTTGACATTCGCAACACCCAACATCACCCAACAAATGAACAACCAAAAGCACACTTTTCCGCAAACCAAAAGGAGTAGTCGCAAGAGGAAGCCTAAACGGGACATCAATCTGGGTGAGACCCAGGGCAGAGAGCTCAAGAGAAGCCCAAGGATCATGGCTTCCCAAGATCTCAGCCACACAGCGGTAGCGAAGGTGGTGGCGAGGGTCGTCACCAAGGCCAAAAATCCCAAAACATATCGTCGGAGGGCCATCGGTGGTTGTCGATCTATGGTGGCTGCGACTGTTAAACGTGGCGGGTGTCACCGGAGTAGGATTGGGTGGTGGAGCTTCGGGTGAAGTCGGAGGAGCTTGAGGCGAGATGGGTCGAGTTTGCTTGGGGAAAAGGCCGGGAAGAGGAGTGGAAGTTGATACGGCGTAGGGGAAACCACAGGGTGGCTTGGTGAGGAAGAAGAGGGGGTCTTTTAAAGAAAAGAGGGGCACCGAAATTCGTCGGTAGGTGGGCTATGTTAGGCAGGACCGGGGCTCGAGGTGAGGATGAGGACAAAAAGCAATAACGAGGGGGTAGGTGGTAGGTGGGAAAGGAATTCAAACTTATGGAAAATCGGGCACAAGAAAGAAAATAGGGGTTAGAATAGAAATACGATCTCAAGAAGACGTAACAGCCTATACTCGTACATTGGGTTTGGCTTGTCTCAAATCCTTTAGCATCATCCTCCAATACTTCTGAGTGTCCTTCAATTTACTTCTGTTTTCGAGCTACCCTCCTTAAAATAGACGTAGCTGGAGTATAGATAAGCTAAGCAATACTCCAAGACTAAGAAGGACAATCGAGTGGCCATCACCAACTGAAGAAAAGGTGATGTCGATGAAGTGAAAGAATGGTTCAAAAATCATTCGAACTGTTATCAAAGGAGGTTACTAGGGAAGGTATTTCCAAGAATGGATTACGAATTCCTAGACAGGGGTTAAGAGTTCAAAGAAGATGATGGGAATCAAGGAAGACCTAATGAAGATGTCAATAAGGACGCTTCACCCGTATATCCAATACAGGTGTACACTCGAGTCATCCCGTACTCGAGAGTTCTATTTGAGTATTTTATACTGTACACCCTGATCTTGCTATATTGTTCACGAGGTAGGTAGCGCGGACCTGCGTGGACCACCAAAGCTGTAACGACCCGATTTCCCGGGCCCATTACTTTTTGGTATTTGCGCAGGTCCTGCAGTTAACCAGTGAAAACAAAATAGCCACGATGCAGAGATGTACAAAAATACCCAAATAGTGTCCAATTATTATATCCATATTGTACAAGAATTGTCCAACAATCGTACATGAAGGAAAGTAAATACAACTGGAAACAACTTTGAAAGCTGCAGACTCATAGACAAAATCTGGCGCTATTAACTCTAGAGCATCTGCCTCCATATGTAC